>PVJC01029365.1:0-21927 GCA_004026665.1 Murina feae
GCTGCCATCAACAAAACAACAAAGGACAAGTGCTGGAGAGGATGTGGAGAAAAAGGAACCCTTCTGCACTGCTGGTGGGAATGCAGACTGGTGCAGCCACTATGGAAGACAGTTTGGAGTTTTCTCAAAAAATTAAAAATGGAACTCCCATTTGACCCTGTGATCTCACTCCTGGGAATATATCCCAAGAAACCAGAAATACCAATCAGAAAGGATATACGCATACCTATGTTCATAGCAGCACAATTCACCATAGCTAAGATTTGGAAACAGCCTAAGTGCCCATCAGCAGATGAATGGATTAGAAAACTGTGGTATATCTACACAATGGAATACTATGCTGCTGTAAAAAAGAAGGAATTCTTACCATTTGCATCAGCATGGATAGAACTGGAGAGCATTATGCTAAGTGAAATAAGCCAGTCAATAAAAGAGAACTACCACATGACCTCACTTATTTATGGATAATAAAGACCATTACAAAATGATAAACATAAACAAATACAGAGACAGAGCAGCTTTGAACAGACTATCATCCTACAGCTGGAAGGCTGGGGATGGTTGGGGGAGAATTAAGAGATCAACTGAAAGACTTGAATGCATGCATAGGAGCATAATCAATGGACACAAGAAACTGGGGGTTAGGGAGGAGGGGGGTGGAAGGGCAAGGGTAAAAAATGGAGATCTATCTATCATTTGTTGTAATACTTATCTATCATTTGTTGTAATACTTTAAGCAATAAAAAAAGGCATAGGCCTGAATTAACTTTGTTCATTAATAATAAAAAATTTCATGGTATTTTAGATACAGGAGCTGACGTTTCTGTCATCACTCAGGAACTTTGGCCTGCCTCTTGGCCTTCTCGACCATCCATGGGTCAATTGCAGGGTATTGGTCAATCTCAATCTCCCTTACAAAGTAGTGACTTGCTTACATGGCATGATGAGCAGGGCCATTCAGGAAGTTTTCAACCGTACGTTATTCCCAGACTTCCTGTAAATTTATGGGGTCGAGATGTAATGCAAGAAACAGGAGTTTATCTTTACAGTCCTAACAGTAAAGTGACCCAGCAATTATTTGATCAAGGCCTTTTACCCAATCAAGGTTTGGGAAAGGATGCTCAAGGCATCCAAGATCCTATTATACCTCAAAAGAGGCCAGATAGAACTGGATTAGGATATTTTTAGCTGGAGCCTTTGATTGTCCTGTAACCCATGCAGATCCTATTACTTGGAAAAGTGATAATCCTGTTTGGGTTAATCAATGGCCCCTGTCAGAAGAAAAAATAAGAGCAGCAGAACAACTGGTACAGGAACAGTTGGACTGTGGACATATTGCTCCCTCTAACTCTCCATGGAATTCTCCTATTTTTATAATTAAGAAAAAATCTGGAAAATAAAGACTGTTAAAGGATCTCTGAAAGGTTAATGAAACTATGGATCTTATGGGAGCCTTACAACCTGGCCTTCCATTCCCTATGGCTATACCACAAGATACTTATAAGATCATTATTGATCTAAAGGACTGTTTCTATACAATTCCTTTATATCCTGCAGATTGTCCACGTTTTGCATTCAGTGTTCCTTCAACTAATTTTAACATGCCCATGCGACGATATCATTGGCTTGTTTTACCTCAAGGTATGGCAAATAGTCCCACTCTATGCCAAAAATTTGTCGCTCAGGCTATTCTAGGAACCAGACAAACTTTTCCTAAAGCTTATATCGTCCATTATATGGATGATATCCTTATTGCATATACTCAGGAAAATGCCTTACATACAATATTAGGACATTTAAAAACAGGTCTGCAAGAAAGAGGATTAATTATTGCACCAGAGAAAATACAACAACACCCACCATATACTTATCTAGGATATACCTTATATAAAAATGTTTTTACTCCACAAAAGCTAAATATTAGAATGGATCTATTAAAAACCCTAAATGACTTTCAAAAATTATTAGGAGATATCAATTGGCTTAGACTTTTATTGAAAATCTCCACGGGGGAGTTAAAACCACTGTTTGATATACTAAAAGGAGATTCTGATCCCACTTCTCCTAGAAATATTACAGTTGTGGGGCGCAGGGCTTTACAAAGAGTAGAATCTGCTATTGCTTCTGCTCAAACACCTTATTGTAATTATAATCAGCCATGGGGCATATTTGTTTTAGCTACTCCGCATACACCTACAGCTGTGTTATATCAATCATCTCCTCTGAGATGGATACATTTACCAGTTTCTCCAAAACGAGTCCTTACACCATATTTTTATTTAATAGCCTCTCTCATTAAACTTGCTAGATTTGAGACAATACAGTATTTAGGTAAAGAACTTCATTATATTGGTATCCCATATACTGCTGATCAATTAGACTGATTATTATTTAATAATGATAATTGGGCTTTAGCATTTGCTCATTATCCAGGAAAAATTTTACACCATCTTCCCTCAGATAAGTTATTACATTTTGCTGCTCAACATGAATTTGTATTTCCTAAAATAGTAAGAAATCTACCTCACTATTAAAAGGCAATAACGGCTTTCATGGACGGGTCGTCCAACGGGCAAGCCGCCTATGTCACCGCTACAACTCAGAAAGTCTGGTCCACTGGTTGTACTTCTGCACAAGAGGTAGAATTAATAGCTGTTGTGCAAGTATTAGATGACTTCTCTAATCAGTCTCTTAATATTTATTCTGACAGTCATTATATTGTCACTGCATTACAAGTTATTGAGACTGTTCCTTTTATCGGTACACAAAATAGTACTGTACAAGCTCTATTTAGAAAAATTCAACATTCAATACGAACCCGTAATTTTCCTTGTTTTCTTTTGGTCATCTTCACGCGCATTCATCTCTACCTAGACCTTTAGTTGATGGCAATAAAAGGGCAGATCTGCTAACTAAGGGGATTTTCTACAGCTCTGCTGTTGAAGCTGCTAAAGCATCTCATCAAATACATCACCAAAATAGCCATTCTTTAAGGTTGCAATTCCACCTCACGTGAGAAATGGCCAAATTGTTAAACAATGTATTCATTGTCCTACACTTGCTTCAGTACCAAATTATGGTATTAGTCCTAGAGGGTTTAAGCCCAATGCATTATGGCAGATGGATGTCACTCATATTCCCAGTTTTGGGAAGCTTAAATATGTACATGTTACAGTAGACACTTTCTCAAGTGTAGCCTCTGCTCATACTGGTGAGGCCACTAAGCACTGTATAGCTCATATGTTACATTGTTTTCAGCATCTGGGAGGACCCACGGTTTTGAAAACCGATAATGGCTCTGGATATACTAGCAAACGTTTTGCTCAATTTTGTTCTACCTTTGGCATTCAACATAAAACTGGCATACCATATAATCCTCAAGGACAAGGAATAGTAGAAAGAGCAAATGGAACTTTAAAACATCAATTATTTAAAATAAAGAAGGGGGGTTTTCACCCTTTATCTCCTCATAATCAACTAAACCATGTTTTATATATTTTAAAATTTTAAATTTTGGATAGAACAGGCATCTCTGCAGCACAGCGTTTTGGGGGGCGATATAGCCCCGAAAAAGCATGCTTTGGCAAGATGAAAGGACCCTTTGAATGGCAAATGGTATGGTCCCGATCCTGTATTAATCTGGGGTCAAGCTTTTGTGTGTGTGTTTCCACAGGATGCCGAGACGCCCCGCTGGATACCCGAGAGACTTGTTCGACACACTGAAAACTGAGCGCTTGATCCAACACTTCCATAAACTGAAGTTCAACAAGAGGAGGAGAAGACAAAGGGAGAAGAAGACTTCCCTCTCATCATGGGGGCAGATAAAATCCTTGACTTCAGAAGCTGAGAGTGTGGTCACACAATCGGGTATTCCTCATTGTAAAAAAAGGCCTCCTAGATCATTGATGAATGTCCCTTAGAGAGTTTGCCATAATAGATATGCCGTTTGCATGCCTTTTACTACTTCAACATTTTGTGACTGGACTTTAGTTAATGAGACTAAACCCTATGCCCTCAAAATCTAGTGGCCGGAGTATGGACTACGAATAATCAAACATATCAAAAGGAATTATGGAAACTGGTGGGCAGGATGGACTATGTGAACATTCAGGAAGTCAACTCTACAATTAACAGTGGCGAAGGACATTCTTGGAATGAGACTGTTAATGGCTTGTGTGCCCCCACCTTATGCCCTTCTGGTTGGGAATCTCTCTATAAATCATACTGATGGATTGTATAATATTACCTGTACTTTCTGTGCATTAACTAATTGTATTAATGGTAGCGTGGGCTCTGTAGCCGTAGTGTATCAACCTCCCTTTGTAATGATCCCTGTGCACATTAACACCACTTGCTATTCTGACACTGGGTTACAGGTTTTAAGAGAATTACAAACTGCATTATCTCGATCTAAGCGTTTTGTAGGCCTTATTATAGCTGGTATTACGGCCTTAATTACTGTGGTAGTAACTGCCGCCACTGCTGCTGTAGCATTAACGCCAGAAATACAGACTGCTGCTTATGTTAATGCTCTAGCTTTTAATGTCACCGTGGCTTTGCAAACGCAAGAAATATTAGATCAAAAGATAGAAAAATGGCTTAATGCTCTTTATGATACTGTTCAAATATTAGGGGGAGAAATAGTGAGTTTAAAACTAAAAGCAAGCTTACAATGTCATGCCGAATTTCATTGGATTTGCGTAACCCCTAAAGAATATAATGTATCTATGATATCTTGGGAACAAGTTAAAAAACATTTGCAAAGAGTCTGACATCATGAGAATAGTTCAATAGACATTGTAAAACTACATCATCAAATTCAGAACTTAGTTAATGTTCCTACACTAACTGTGGATATTGCAGCTACAGCTAAAGACATAATTGATAAGTTAAGGGATAATTTTCCTTCAATTGATAAAGTATCTAAAGGCCTCATAGGACTCTTGGCTGTTGCTGGCTGGGTGCTTTTATCATTGTGTTCCCTACCTATCTGCATGCGAATTATCTGGACAAATTTCACAAAAATAGCCACACAGATGTATTTCTTAAAGTTAAAAGAACAGTCCCGCGAGGTTCATTCCTCCCATGTTATTTAAAATAAAGGAGGGGGAATTGTGGGAAGCTGAAATGGCCTCGATCTCAAGACCTTGAGGTCCCTCTCTGCAAAGGCAGATAGAGGCAGTTTTCCTTACATGTGGGAAGCTGAAATACCTTTGGTCTCAAGACCTTGAGGCCCCTCTCTGCAAAGGCAGATGGAGGCAGTTTTCCTTATATGAACCCTTCTCTTATGCTACCTGGGAAGGAACACGGTGAGACTCGCAAGTTATGATTATAAGCAAATGTCCTTGTAGATTAAGTAGAAATATAGCTTGGGTATTTTTCTTAGGGATGTAGACTGAGGAAGGACACCAAGGCTTGTTTAGTCGTGGAAAGATTATCTATAAGTAGAACTAGAAACAAGAATGTGTCTGGTGCCAAGAAGTTTTGAATACTGTCCAAGAACTAGAGTATAAATATTTGCCTGTAATAAAGTTCGGGGCTGCTACAGTTATTAACTCTTCAGTCCTCCCCATCCCATCTTTTTTGTGTCTTTATTTTCTCAGCCTCTTCGCCCTAATTTCAGGTTACCTGATCAATTGCCAGCAGGTACCGGCAACCATTTATTGAATAGACTATAGTTTTTGCCTCCTATCAAACATTGACTATAAAGGTGTGGATTTATTTTAGGCATCTTTATTATGTTACATTGATCTATATGTCTGTTTTTATGCCAGTACAATGTTGTTTTGATTACTATGGCCTTGTAGTATAGGTAGATACCAGGTAGGGTGAATCCTCCAACTTTGTTCTTTGTTCACAAGATTGCTGTTGTTATTCAGAGTCTTTTGTGGTTACATAAAATTTTTTGAAACATTTGATCTAGTTCTGTTAAATAGTCCATTAGTATCTTAATAGTAATTGTGTTGAATCTGTATATTATTTTTAGTAGTATGGACATTTTAATGCTGCTAATTATCCTGAATGCATGAACACTGTATATGCTTCCACTTATTTGTATCTTCCTCAGTTTCTTTCTTCAATGTCTTATAATTCTCTGAGTGCTGGTCTTTTACATTCTTGGTTAAGTTTATTCTTAGCTATTTTATTATTTTTGAAGCAATTATGAATAGAATTTTTTTAAGTTTCCCTTATTGGTGTATAAAAATGACATTGATTTCTGAATATTTATTTTGTATAATATCCTGCTACTTTACTTAATTCATTTTCAGTTCTGGTACTTTTCTGATAGAATCTTTACAATCCTATTTAGAGTATTATGACATCTTCAAATAATGACAGTTTTATTTCTTCCTTTCCAACTTGGGTGAATTTTATTTATTTTTCTTGTCTAATTGCTGTGGCTAGGACTTCCATCACTATGTTGAATGAGAGTGGTGACAGAGGACATCCCTGTCTTGTTTGCAATCTTAAGGGGAATGCTTGTAGTTTTTGCCCATTGAGTATGATATTGTCTGTGGGTTGGTCATATATGTCCTTTATTAAATTGAGGTATGTTCATCAGCGATATTGATCTATAGTTTTCTTTCTTTTTTATGTCTTCATCTGGTTTTGGAATTGGGATAATGCTGGCCTCATAAAATGAGCTTGGGAGTCTTCCCACCTCTTGAAACTTTTTGGATTATTTTGAGAAAGATTGGTGTTCGTTTTCGATTAATGCTTGGTAAAATTTACCTGTAATTTTAATTACCATATTACCTGTAAAGCCATAATTTCCAGGACTTTTGTTTGTTAGGAGGTTTTTTCTTTTCCTGCTTCAATTTCACTAGCTGTAATCTGTGTATTAAGATTCTCTGACTCTTATTGATGTAGTTTCAGAAGGTTGTATGTTTCTAGATATTTATCCATTTCTTCCATATTGTTCCATTTGTTGGCATATAGTTATTCAAATTTTTGTAATATTTTCTTACAATCTTTTGTATTTCTCTAGTGTTAGTTGTCACCTCTCCTCTTTCATTTCTGATTTTACTCATTTGGGTCTTCTCTCTCTTTTTCTTTTTTGTTAATCCTCACCAGAAGATATTTCTCTATGAATTTTTAGAGATTAGAAGGGGAGAGACAAAGAGAGAGAAACATTGATATGAGAGAGATGCAGCGATTGGTTGTCTCCTACATGGAGATCAAGCCTGTAAATAAGGTACATGCCCTTGACCAGAATTGAACCTAGGACCCTTCAGTCCATAGGCCAATGCTCTATCCACTAAGCTAAACTGGCTAGGGCTCTTTTTTTCTTGATGAGTCTCATTAAAGGTTTATCATTCTTGTTTATCTTTTTAATGAACCAGCTCTTGGTTTCTTTGATCTTTTGTATTTTCATTTACTTCTGCTCTGATTTTTATTATTTCCTTCCTTCTACTGACTGGACTTGTTTGTGTCCTTTTTCTAGTTTCTTTAAGTGTAAAGTTAGAGTGTTCATTTGAGCTTTTTCTTGTTTATTTGTTTTTTGAGATAAGCCTATAATGCTATGAATCTCTCTTTTTTGGATTTTTTTTATTATTGCTTAAAATATTGCAAAGAGTAGTACATATGTCTCTTTCTCCCTCCCCCTTATATGCATGCATACAAGTCTTTCAGTTGATCTCTTAACTCCCCCGCAACCCTCCCCAGCCTTCCTGCTGTAGTTTGACAGTCTGTTTAATGCTGCTCTACTCCTGTATCTATTTCTGTTTATCAGTTTATAATGGTCTTTATTATCCATAAATGAGTGATGTCATGTGGTATTTTTCTTTCATTGATTGGTTTATTTCACTTAGCATGATGCTCTCCAGTTCCATCCATGCTGATGTAAATGGTAAGAATTCCTTCTTTTTTAGAGCAGCATAGTATTCCATTGTGTAGATGTACCACAGTTTTCTAATGGATTTGAATCTCTCTTTTAGGATTGCTTTCCCTTGTGTCCCACAGATTTTGGGTTGTTTTGTTCTCATTTTATTTTGTTTTATGCCATCTTTTGATGTCTTCCTTGATCTCATTATTAACCCATTCATTGTTTAGTAATATGTTATTTAGTATCTATGTCTTTGTGTGTTTTTCAGTTTTATTGCTGTTGTTGGTTTCAAATTTCACAGCATTTTCATCAGAGAAGATGCTTTATAGAATTTTAATTTTCTTAAATTTATTGAGAATTGTTTTGTGCCCTGACATGTGCTCTATTCTAGAAAACGTTCCTCTGATGCCTTGGGGTGAAATGCTCTGAAGATATCAACTAAATCTTTTTGATATAGTGTGTCATTTAAGACTGCCATCTCCTTATTTTAACTGAAATATCTATCTATTGATGTCAATGGGGTGTTAAAATCTCTTGCTATAACTGGATTACTGTAAATCTCTCCCTTTATGTTCATCAAGATTTCCTTTACATATTTAGGGGCTCCTATGTTGGGTGCATAAATAGTTACAAGGGTTATATCTTGTTGGATTGATCCCTTATCATTATGTGGTGCTTTTGTCTCTTACTATATCCTTGATTTTAAAATCTATTTTGTCAAATATAAATATTGCTTTTTTCCCTTTCCAGGTGCATGAAATACGTTTTTCCATTCTTTTACTTTTATTCTGTATGTATCTTTTGTTATGAGGTGATTCTCTTGAAGATAGCATATTCTTTTTTCCATTCAGCTATTGCATGCTTTTGATTGAAGTATTTAAACAGTATACATTTAAAGTGATTATGGATAGGTAGGTATTTATTTCCATTTTATTTTTTAACTATGTTCCTCTGTTTTGATTTTCTTCTTCCACTTATTTTTTAAAAATATATTTTTATTGATTTCATAGAGGAAGGGAGAGGAAGAGAGAGATAGAAACATCAGTGGTAGGAGAGAATCATTGATTGGCTGCCTCATGCATGCCCTACACTGGGGATTAAACCTGCAACCCACACATATGCCTTGACTTGGAATTGAACCATGGCCTCATGATTCACAGGTTGATGCTTAACCACTTAGCCACACTGGGCTCTTATTCCACTTCTTAAAGCAAATCCTTTAACATTTCTTATAATGCTGTTTGGTGGTAGCAAACTACTTTAGGTTTTTCTTGTCTGGGAAACTCGTCATTTCTCCTTCAATTTTAAATGATGGCCTTGCTAGTTAATGTAGCTTGGTTGTAGGTCCTTATTTTTCTTCACTTTGAATAGTTCATGCCAATCCCTTCCCACCTGAAATGTTTCTGTTGAGATATATCACCTGACAGTCTTATGGATGCTGACTTATAGGTCACTTACTGCCTTTCTTTTGCTGCTTTCTAGATTATCTCTTTGTCTTTAGCTTTTGGCATTTAATTATGATGTGTTGTGATGTGCGCCTCTTTGGGTCCATCTTGTTTGTGAATCTCTGAGCTTCTTGGACTTGTATATCTTTTTCTTTCACCAGGTTAGGAAAGTTTTCATACATTATTTTTTCAAATAGGTTCTCAACCCCTTGTTTTCTCTGTTCTCTTTCTGGTACCCCTATCACATGGATGTTGTTGTGCTCTTTGTTGTCACAAAGGTCCCTTAAACTATCATTTTGTCTGAGTCTTCTTTTTGCTGCTTTGATTGGGTGTTGTTTTTTTCTACCTTGTATTCCAAATCACTAATTCGATCCTCTGTTTCATTGAGCCTGCTGTTTATTCCTTTCAGTGTATTCTTAATTTCAGATATGGTATTCTTTGTTTCTGACTGGTCCTTTCTTATGGTTGCTATGTCTTTTTTCATACTGTTGGGCATCCTTATAATCATTACTCTGAACTTTATAGTTGATAAATTGCTAACCTCTACTTTATTTAGCTCTTCTTCTGGAGAATTATCTTGTTCCTTCATTTGGAACCTGTTTCTTTGTCTCCCCATTTTGGCTGCCTATTTGTGTTTGTTTCTATGTATTAGATCTTATATGACTCACAGTCTTTGTATGGTGGAGTTATGTAGTAGGTGATTAGTGGGCCCTATTGGCACAGTATATTTGATCACCAGAACTGGGTATTCTAAGGATGTCCCTTGTGCATGTTGTGTGGTCCCTCCTGTTGTTATTGAGTTTTTATTGTTATTGGCCTTTTTGTTTTTGGGCTCAACCCCCAGCCTGTCTGAGAGTGAGGCCCAACTCCCAACACAGTGTGCAGGCTGCTGTGTAGATGCTAATCACATAAAATGAATCCACCTCAGCAGGGTTTGTTGCCTGCCACTATCTGCCTGTGGATATGCTGCTTGTGAAGCTTATTGGATCCTGCTCTGTTGTCTGAAGCTGGCCACTAGGTATACTGATCTTAACCTCTTCAGAGGGTCTCTGGTGCAGACCAATGTCAGACACTGTCTGTGTTTTATCCTGAGCAACCTGTTTGGAGCTATCAGCAACCCATAGCTTGTGGCTCCCTCTGCTGGGGCTGTGTGCATATGGAAAGGACCAAGCTGAGCACTACGTTCTGCATTTACTAGTCCCAGGCCCAGGAGCAGATCAGGTAAGGACTCAAAGCATATAAGGATCCACCTCTGCCTACAGGCTGTCAGTCTTAGTCACTTAATGATCATCTCACTGTAGTCAGTGCTTAATCTTCACAGGATGGGATGAGCAGGATCTCAAAGTATGTGGCTATCACTTTCCCCCCAAGCTAATGGATGGTAACTGTCTGCCTGGTAATGATGGCTTCTGCAGTATGAGGGAATGACTCAGCACAGGGATCCAGGAGGCTGTCATCTCATGTCTCTCCCCAAGGCCACCAACTCCAGATTCCCCTCACACAGTGGTAGTCCACTCTGCTCTCCCTCCTACTGAAGCTCAAGGTGAATGGCTACAAACAAACTTTTTGTTCATTGGCCCTTTAAGAGAGTGCCTGCATGTCTAGCTATCTCTCTCTGGTGGACAGAAACCCCACTTCTTTTCAAAGCCAGATGTTATGTGAATACTTTTCCCAGTTCTGGTGCTCTGGGCTGTGGAGCCTGTTTTGAAGGTTAGAATCCAGACTTCTCAGAAGGAAACCCCACAGCTGTGAATCTCTCCAGAACTTCAGCTACTGCCTGTGGGAGCCTGGCCAGCCATCTCACACCTCCACACTTCCTACCAGTCTTGATGTGGCTTTCTCTTTAAGTCCTTAGTTATCATGCTTTCTCCAGCTAGTTTTCAGTTGGTTATTGAGAATAATTTTTCTATATTTTAGTTGTAATTCCAGTTTGGTCCCAGTGGAAGGGGAGCTTTCTTCTACTCCACCACCATGTCAGGCTCTCTCACAATATTATTGACTATATTATTCCTTATGCTATATTTTACATTCCCATGATTATTTTGTAACTACCAATTTGTACTTCTTAATCCCTTCACTTCTTTAATCCAGTTATCCTACGTCCCTAAAACATATTTTGCTAAATGAACTGTCAGTCAGAGAAAGACAAAGACCATATTATTTCACTTATATGTGAAATATATATATATATATATATATATATATATATATATATATATAGTCCTTTCCATATGCACACAGCCCCAGCAGAGGGAGCCACAAGCTATGGGTTGCTTATAGCTCCAAACAGGTTGCTCAGGATAAAACACAGACAGTGTCTGACATTGGTCTGCACCAGAGACCCTCTGAAGAGGTTAAGATCAGTATACCTAGTGGCCAGCTTCAGACAACAGAGCAGGATCCAATAAGCTTCACAAGCAGCATATCCACAGGCAGATAGTGGCAGGCAACAAACCCTGCTGAGGTGGATTCATTTTATGTGATTAGCATCTACACAGCAGCCTGCACACTGTGTTGGGAGTTGGGCCTCACTCTCAGACAGGCTGGGGGTTGAGCCCAAAAACAAAAAGGCCAATAACAATAAAAACTCAATAACAACAGGAGGGACCACACAACATGCACAAGGGACATCCTTAGAATACCCAGTTCTGGTGATCAAATATACTGTGCCAATAGGGCCCACTAATCACCTACTACATAACTCCACCATACAAAGACTGTGAGTCATATAAGATCTAATACATAGAAACAAACACAAATAGGCAGCCAAAATGGGGAGACAAAGAAACAGGTTCCAAATGAAGGAACAAGATAATTCTCCAGAAGAAGAGCTAAATAAAGTAGAGGTTAGCAATTTATCAACTATAAAGTTCAGAGTAATGATTATAAGGATGCCCAACAGTATGAAAAAAGACATAGCAACCATAAGAAAGGACCAGTCAGAAACAAAGAATACCATATCTGAAATTAAGAATACACTGAAAGGAATAAACAGCAGGCTCAATGAAACAGAGGATCGAATTAGTGATTTGGAATACAAGGTAGAAAAAAACAACACCCAATCAAAGCAGCAAAAAGAAGACTCAGACAAAATGATAGTTTAAGGGACCTTTGTGACAACAAAGAGCACAACAACATCCATGTGATAGGGGTACCAGAAAGAGAACAGAGAAAACAAGGGGTTGAGAACCTATTTGAAAAAATAATGTATGAAAACTTTCCTAACCTGGTGAAAGAAAAAGATATACAAGTCCAAGAAGCTCAGAGATTCACAAACAAGATGGACCCAAAGAGGCGCACATCACAACACATCATAATTAAATGCCAAAAGCTAAAGACAAAGAGATAATCTAGAAAGCAGCAAAAGAAAGGCAGTAAGTGACCTATAAGTCAGCATCCATAAGACTGTCAGGTGATATATCTCAACAGAAACATTTCAGGTGGGAAGGGATTGGCATGAACTATTCAAAGTGAAGAAAAATAAGGACCTACAACCAAGCTACATTAACTAGCAAGGCCATCATTTAAAATTGAAGGAGAAATGACGAGTTTCCCAGACAAGAAAAACCTAAAGTAGTTTGCTACCACCAAACAGCATTATAAGAAATGTTAAAGGATTTGCTTTAAGAAGTGGAATAAGAGCCCAGTGTGGCTAAGTGGTTAAGCATCAACCTGTGAATCATGAGGCCATGGTTCAATTCCAAGTCAAGGCATATGTGTGGGTTGCAGGTTTAATCCCCAGTGTAGGGCATGCATGAGGCAGCCAATCAATGATTCTCTCCTACCACTGATGTTTCTATCTCTCTCTTCCTCTCCCTTCCTCTATGAAATCAATAAAAATATATTTTTAAAAAATAAGTGGAAGAAGAAAATCAAAACAGAGGAACATAGTTAAAAAATAAAATGGAAATAAATACCTACCTATCCATAATCACTTTAAATGTATACTGTTTAAATACTTCAATCAAAAGCATGCAATAGCTGAATGGAAAAAAGAATATGCTATCTTCAAGAGAATCACCTCATAACAAAAGATACATACAGAATAAAAGTAAAAGAATGGAAAAACGTATTTCATGCACCTGGAAAGGGAAAAAAGCAATATTTATATTTGACAAAATAGATTTTAAAATCAAGGATATAGTAAGAGACAAAAGCACCACATAATGATAAGGGATCAATCCAACAAGATATAACCCTTGTAACTATTTATGCACCCAACATAGGAGCCCCTAAATATGTAAAGGAAATCTTGATGAACATAAAGGGAGAGATTTACAGTAATCCAGTTATAGCAAGAGATTTTAACACCCCATTGACATCAATAGATAGATATTTCAGTTAAAATAAGGAGATGGCAGTCTTAAATGACACACTATATCAAAAAGATTTAGTTGATATCTTCAGAGCATTTCACCCCAAGGCATCAGAGGAACGTTTTCTAGAATAGAGCACATGTCAGGGCACAAAACAATTCTCAATAAATTTAAGAAAATTAAAATTCTATAAAGCATCTTCTCTGATGAAAATGCTGTGAAATTTGAAACCAACAACAGCAATAAAACTGAAAAACACACAAAGACATAGATACTAAATAACATATTACTAAACAATGAATGGGTTAATAATGAGATCAAGGAAGACATCAAAAGATGGCATAAAACAAAATAAAATGAGAACAAAACAACCCAAAATCTGTGGGACACAAGGGAAAGCAATCCTAAAAGAGAGATTCAAATCCATTAGAAAACTGTGGTACATCTACACAATGGAATACTATGCTGCTCTAAAAAAGAAGGAATTCTTACCATTTACATCAGCATGGATGGAACTGGAGAGCATCATGCTAAGTGAAATAAACCAATCAATGAAAGAAAAATACCACATGACATCACTCATTTATGGATAATAAAGACCATTATAAACTGATAAACAGAAATAGATACAGGAGTAGAGCAGCATTAAACAGACTGTCAAACTACAGCAGGAAGGCTGGGGAGGGTTGCGGGGGAGTTAAGAGATCAACTGAAAGACTTGTATGCATGCATATAAGGGGGAGGGAGAAAGAGACATATGTACTACTCTTTGCAATATTTTAAGCAATAATAAAAAAAATCCAAAAAAGAGAGATTCATAGCATTATAGGCTTATCTCAAAAAACAAATAAACAAGAAAAAGCTCAAATGAACACTCTAACTTTACACTTAAAGAAACTAGAAAAAGGACACAAACAAGTCCAGTCAGTAGAAGGAAGGAAATAATAAAAATCAGAGCAGAAGTAAATGAAAATACAAAAGATCAAAGAAACCAAGAGCTGGTTCATTAAAAAGATAAACAAGAATGATAAACCTTTAATGAGACTCATCAAGAAAAAAAGAGCCCTAGCCAGTTTAGCTTAGTGGATAGAGCATTGGCCTATGGACTGAAGGGTCCTAGGTTCAATTCTGGTCAAGGGCATGTACCTTATTTACAGGCTTGATCTCCATGTAGGAGACAACCAATCGCTGCATCTCTCTCATATCAATGTTTCTCTCTCTTTGTCTCTCCCCTTCTAATCTCTAAAAATTCATAGAGAAATATCTTCTGGTGAGGATTAACAAAAAAGAAAAAGAGAGAGAAGACCCAAATGAGTAAAATCAGAAATGAAAGAGGAGAGGTGACAACTAACACTAGAGAAATACAAAAGATTGTAAGAAAATATTACAAAAATTTGAATAACTATATGCCAACAAATGGAACAATATGGAAGAAATGGATAAATATCTAGAAACATACAACCTTCTGAAACTACATCAATAAGAGTCAGAGAATCTTAATACACAGATTACAGCTAGTGAAATTGAAGCAGGAAAAGAAAAAACCTCCTAACAAACAAAAGTCCTGGAAATTATGGCTTTACAGGTAATATGGTAATTAAAATTACAGGTAAATTTTACCAAGCATTAATCGAAAACGAACACCAATCTTTCTCAAAATAATCCAAAAAGTTTCAAGAGGTGGGAAGACTCCCAAGCTCATTTTATGAGGCCAGCATTATCCCAATTCCAAAACCAGATGAAGACATAAAAAAGAAAGAAAACTATAGATCAATATCGCTGATGAACATACCTCAATTTAATAAAGGACATATATGACCAACCCACAGACAATATCATACTCAATGGGCAAAAACTACAAGCATTCCCCTTAAGATTGCAAACAAGACAGGGATGTCCTCTGTCACCACTCTCATTCAACATAGTGATGGAAGTCCTAGCCACAGCAATTAGACAAGAAAAATAAATAAAATTCACCCAAGTTGGAAAGGAAGAAATAAAACTGTCATTATTTGAAGATGTCATAATACTCTAAATAGGATTGTAAAGATTCTATCAGAAAAGTACCAGAACTGAAAATGAATTAAGTAAAGTAGCAGGATATTATACAAAATAAATATTCAGAAATCAATGTCATTTTTATACACCAATAAGGGAAACTTAAAAAAATTCTATTCATAATTGCTTCAAAAATAATAAAATAGCTAAGAATAAACTTAACCAAGAATGTAAAAGACCAGCACTCAGAGAATTATAAGACATTGAAGAAAGAAACTGAGGAAGATACAAATAAGTGGAAGCATATACAGTGTTCATGCATTCAGGATAATTAGCAGCATTAAAATGTCCATACTACTAAAAATAATATACAGATTCAACACAATTACTATTAAGATACTAATGGACTATTTAACAGAACTAGATCAAATGTTTCAAAAAATTTTATGTAACCACAAAAGACTCTGAATAACAACAGCAATCTTGTGAACAAAGAACAAAGTTGGAGGATTCACCCTACCTGGTATCTACCTATACTACAAGGCCATAGTAATCAAAACAACATTGTACTGGCATAAAAACAGACATATAGATCAATGTAACATAATAAAGATGCCTAAAATAAATCCACACCTTTATAGTCAATGTTTGATAGGAGGCAAAAACTATAGTCTATTCAATAAATGGTTGCCGGTACCTGCTGGCAATTGATCAGGTAACCTGAAATTAGGGCGAAGAGGCTGAGAAAATAAAGACACAAAAAAGATGGGATGGGGAGGACTGAAGAGTTAATAACTGTAGCAGCCCCGAACTTTATTACAGGCAAATATTTATACTCTAGTTCTTGGACAGTATTCAAAACTTCTTGGCACCAGACACATTCTTGTTTCTAGTTCTACTTATAGATAATCTTTCCACGACTAAACAAGCCTTGGTGTCCTTCCTCAGTCTACATCCCTAAGAAAAATACCCAAGCTATATTTCTACTTAATCTACAAGGACATTTGCTTATAATCATAACTTGCGAGTCTCACCGTGTTCCTTCCCAGGTAGCATAAGAGAAGGGTTCATATAAGGAAAACTGCCTCCATCTGCCTTTGCAGAGAGGGGCCTCAAGGTCTTGAGACCAAAGGTATTTCAGCTTCCCACATGTAAGGAAAACTGCCTCTATCTGCCTTTGCAGAGAGGGACCTCAAGGTCTTGAGATCGAGGCCATTTCAGCTTCCCACAATTCCCCCTCCTTTATTTTAAATAACATGGGAGGAATGAACCTCGCGGGACTGTTCTTTTAACTTTAAGAAATACATCTGTGTGGCTATTTTTGTGAAATTTGTCCAGATAATTCGCATGCAGATAGGTAGGGAACACAATGATAAAAGCACCCAGCCAGCAACAGCCAAGAGTCCTATGAGGCCTTTAGATACTTTATCAATTGAAGGAAAATTATCCCTTAACTTATCAATTATGTCTTTAGCTGTAGCTGCAATATCCACAGTTAGTGTAGGAACATTAACTAAGTTCTGAATTTGATGATGTAGTTTTACAATGTCTATTGAACTATTCTCATGATGTCAGACTCTTTGCAAATGTTTTTTAACTTGTTCCCAAGATATCATAGATACATTATATTCTTTAGGGGTTACGCAAATCCAATGAAATTCGGCATGACATTGTAAGCTTGCTTTTAGTTTTAAACTCACTATTTCTCCCCCTAATATTTGAACAGTATCATAAAGAGCATTAAGCCATTTTTCTATCTTTTGATCTAATATTTCTTGCGTTTGCAAAGCCACGGTGACATTAAAAGCTAGAGCATTAACATAAGCAGCAGTCTGTATTTCTGGCGTTAATGCTACAGCAGCAGTGGCGGCAGTTACTACCACAGTAATTAAGGCCGTAATACCAGCTATAATAAGGCCTACAAAACGCTTAGATCGAGATAATGCAGTTTGTAATTCTCTTAAAACCTGTAACCCAGTGTCAGAATAGCAAGTGGTGTTAATGTGCACAGGGATCATTACAAAGGGAGGTTGATACACTACGGCTACAGAGCCCACGCTACCATTAATACAATTAGTTAATGCACAGAAAGTACAGGTAATATTATACAATCCATCAGTATGATTTATAGAGAGATTCCCAACCAGAAGGGCATAAGGTGGGGGCACACAAGCCATTAACAGTCTCATTCCAAGAATGTCCTTCGCCACTGTTAATTGTAGAGTTGACTTCCTGAATGTTCACATAGTCCATCCTGCCCACCAGTTTCCATAATTCCTTTTGATATGTTTGATTATTCGTAGTCCATACTCCGGCCACTAGATTTTGAGGGCATAGGGTTTAGTCTCATTAACTAAAGTCCAGTCACAAAATGTTGAAGTAGTAAAAGGCATGCAAACGGCATATCTATTATGGCAAACTCTCTAAGGGACATTCATCAATGATCTAGGAGGCCTTTTTTTACAATGAGGAATACCCGATTGTGTGACCACACTCTCAGCTTCTGAAGTCAAGGATTTTATCTGCCCCCATGATGAGAGGGAAGTCTTCTTCTCCCTTTGTCTTCTCCTCCTCTTGTTGAACTTCAGTTTATGGAAGTGTTGGATCAAGCGCTCAGTTTTCAGTGTGTCGAACAAGTCTCTCGGGTATCCAGCGGGGCGTCTCGGCATCCTGTGGAAACACACACACAAAAGCTTGACCCCAGATTAATACAGGATCGGGACCATACCATTTGCCATTCAAAGGGTCCTTTCATCTTGCCAAAGCATGCTTTTTCGGGGCTATATCGCCCCCCAAAACGCTGTGCTGCAGAGATGCCTGTTCTATCCAAAATTTAAAATTTTAAAATATATAAAACATGGTTTAGTTGATTATGAGGAGATAAAGGGTGAAAACCCCCCTTCTTTATTTTAAATAATTGATGTTTTAAAGTTCCATTTGCTCTTTCTACTATTCCTTGTCCTTGAGGATTATATGGTATGCCAGTTTTATGTTGAATGCCAAAGGTAGAACAAAATTGAGCAAAACGTTTGCTAGTATATCCAGAGCCATTATCGGTTTTCAAAACCGTGGGTCCTCCCAGATGCTGAAAACAATGTAACATATGAGCTATACAGTGCTTAGTGGCCTCACCAGTATGAGCAGAGGCTACACTTGAGAAAGTGTCTACTGTAACATGTACATATTTAAGCTTCCCAAAACTGGGAATATGAGTGACATCCATCTGCCATAATGCATTGGGCTTAAACCCTCTAGGACTAATACCATAATTTGGTACTGAAGCAAGTGTAGGACAATGAATACATTGTTTAACAATTTGGCCATTTCTCACGTGAGGTGGAATTGCAACCTTAAAGAATGGCTATTTTGGTGATGTATTTGATGAGATGCTTTAGCAGCTTCAACAGCAGAGCTGTAGAAAATCCCCTTAGTTAGCAGATCTGCCCTTTTATTGCCATCAACTAAAGGTCTAGGTAGAGATGAATGCGCGTGAAGATGACCAAAAGAAAACAAGGAAAATTACGGGTTCGTATTGAATGTTGAATTTTTCTAAATAGAGCTTGTACAGTACTATTTTGTGTACCGATAAAAGGAACAGTCTCAATAACTTGTAATGCAGTGACAATATAATGACTGTCAGAATAAATATTAAGAGACTGATTAGAGAAGTCATCTAATACTTGCACAACAGCTATTAATTCTACCTCTTGTGCAGAAGTACAACCAGTGGACCAGACTTTCTGAGTTGTAGCGGTGACATAGGCGGCTTGCCCGTTGGACGACCCGTCCATGAAAGCCGTTATTGCCTTTTAATAGTGAGGTAGATTTCTTACTATTTTAGGAAATACAAATTCATGTTGAGCAGCAAAATGTAATAACTTATCTGAGGGAAGATGGTGTAAAATTTTTCCTGGATAATGAGCAAATGCTAAAGCCCAATTATCATTATTAAATAATAATCAGTCTAATTGATCAGCAGTATATGGGATACCAATATAATGAAGTTCTTTACCTAAATACTGTATTGTCTCAAATCTAGCAAGTTTAATGAGAGAGGCTATTAAATAAAAATATGGTGTAAGGACTCGTTTTGGAGAAACTGGTAAATGTATCCATCTCAGAGGAGATGATTGATATAACACAGCTGTAGGTGTATGCGGAGTAGCTAAAACAAATATGCCCCATGGCTGATTATAATTACAATAAGGTGTTTGAGCAGAAGCAATAGCAGATTCTACTCTTTGTAAAGCCCTGCGCCCCACAACTGTAATATTTCTAGGAGAAGTGGGATCAGAATCTCCTTTTAGTATATCAAACAGTGGTTTTAACTCCCCCGTGGAGATTTTCAATAAAAGTCTAAGCCAATTGATATCTCCTAATAATTTTTGAAAGTCATTTAGGGTTTTTAATAGATCCATTCTAATATTTAGCTTTTGTGGAGTAAAAACATTTTTATATAAGGTATATCCTAGATAAGTATATGGTGGGTGTTGTTGTATTTTCTCTGGTGCAATAATTAATCCTCTTTCTTGCAGACCTGTTTTTAAATGTCCTAATATTGTATGTAAGGCATTTTCCTGAGTATATGCAATAAGGATATCATCCATATAATGGACGATATAAGCTTTAGGAAAAGTTTGTCTGGTTCCTAGAATAGCCTGAGCGACAAATTTTTGGCATAGAGTGGGACTATTTGCCATACCTTGAGGTAAAACAAGCCAATGATATCGTCGCATGGGCATGTTAAAATTAGTTGAAGGAACACTGAATGCAAAACGTGGACAATCTGCAGGATATAAAGGAATTGTATAGAAACAGTCCTTTAGATCAATAATGATCTTATAAGTATCTTGTGGTATAGCCATAGGGAATGGAAGGCCAGGTTGTAAGGCTCCCATAAGATCCATAGTTTCATTAACCTTTCAGAGATCCTTTAACAGTCTTTATTTTCCAGATTTTTTCTTAATTATAAAAATAGGAGAATTCCATGGAGAGTTAGAGGGAGCAATATGTCCACAGTCCAACTGTTCCTGTACCAGTTGTTCTGCTGCTCTTATTTTTTCTTCTGACAGGGGCCATTGATTAACCCAAACAGGATTATCACTTTTCCAAGTAATAGGATCTGCATGGGTTACAGGACAATCAAAGGCTCCAGCTAAAAATATCCTAATCCAGTTCTATCTGGCCTCTTTTGAGGTATAATAGGATCTTGGATGCCTTGAGCATCCTTTCCCAAACCTTGATTGGGTAAAAGGCCTTGATCAAATAATTGCTGGGTCACTTTACTGTTAGGACTGTAAAGATAAACTCCTGTTTCTTGCATTACATCTCGACCCCATAAATTTACAGGAAGTCTGGGAATAACGTACGGTTGAAAACTTCCTGAATGGCCCTGCTCATCATGCCATGTAAGCAAGTCACTACTTTGTAAGGGAGATTGAGATTGACCAATACCCTGCAATTGACCCATGGATGGTCGAGAAGGCCAAGAGGCAGGCCAAAGTTCCTGAGTGATGACAGAAACGTCAGCTCCTGTATCTAAAATACCATGAAATTTTTTATTATTAATGAACAAAGTTAATTCAGGCCTATGCCTTTTTTTATTGCTTAAAGTATTACAACAAATGATAGATAAGTATTACAACAAATGATAGATAGATCTCCATTTTTTACCCTTGCCCTTCCACCCCCCTCCTCCCTAACCCCCAGTTTCTTGTGTCCATTGATTATGCTCCTATGCATGCATTCAAGTCTTTCAGTTGATCTCTTAATTCTCCCCCAACCATCCCCAGCCTTCCAGCTGTAGGATGATAGTCTGTTCAAAGCTGCTCTGTCTCTGTATTTGTTTATGTTTATCATTTTGTAATGGTCTTTATTATCCATAAATAAGTGAGGTCATGTGGTAGTTCTCTTTTATTGACTGGCTTATTTCACTTAGCATAATGCTCTCCAGTTCTATCCATGCTGATGCAAATGGTAAGAATTCCTTCTTTTTTACAGCAGCATAGTATTCCATTGTGTAGATATACCACAGTTTTCTAATCCATTCATCTGCTGATGGGCACTTAGGCTGTTTCCAAATCTTAGCTATGGTGAATTGTGCTGCTATGAACATAGGTATGCGTATATCCTTTCTGATTGGTATTTCTGGTTTCTTGGGATATATTCCCAGGAGTGAGATCACAGGGTCAAATGGGAGTTCCATTTTTAATTTTTTGAGAAAACTCCAAACTGTCTTCCATAGTGGCTGCACCAGTCTGCATTCCCACCAGCAGTGCAGAAGGGTTCCTTTTTCTCCACATCCTCTCCAGCACTTGTCCTTTGTTGTTTTGTTGATGGCAGC
>PVJC01029366.1:0-22070 GCA_004026665.1 Murina feae
TGGTTGGAGGCGGCTCCCAAGGAGCGGGGTCCCAGCGCTGCGGAAGTCTTCAAGTGTGTGCGCTGGACACACTTCGCTGATGAAGATCAGGATTACCTGAAAGGGCTGCTAACCAACACCACTGTGAAGAAGTACTGTGTGGACCTTATTGAAGGGGCTCTGCAGATGCGATACGGTGACATGATGTACAAGTCTGTGGCGCCAAAGCCAGATGGCGGCAGCAGCAGCAGCTCTGCTGTATACGCAGCAGAAAACCCACCCCAGAGGCTGGGTGTGTGTGCCAAGGAGATGGTGATTTTCTTCGGTCACCCTAGAGATCCCTTTCTGTGCTGTGACCCGTATTCTGGGGACATTTACAAAGTTCCCTCACCTTTGACCTGCCTTGCTCACACTAGAACTGTAACCACCTTAGCTGTCTGCATCTCTCCGGACCATGACATCTATCTAGCTGCCCAGCCCAGGAAGGACCTCTGGGTGTATAAACCAGCCCAGAATAGTTGGCAGCAACTTGCAGATCGCTTGCTCTGTCGTGAGGGCATGGATGTGGCCTACCTCAATGGCTACATTTACATCTTGGGTGGGCGAGACCCTATTACAGGACTTAAATTGAAGGAAGTGGAATGCTACAGTGTTCAGAGGAACCAGTGGGCACTGGTGGCTCCACTACCCCATTCTTTTATTTCCTTTGACCTAATGGTAATTCAGAACTATCTTTATGCTCTCAACAGCAAGCGCATGTTCTGCTATGATCCTAACCACAATATGTGGCTGAAGTGTGTTTCTCTTAAGCGCCATGACTTTCAGGAAGCCTGTGTCTTCAATGATGAGATCTATTGTATCTGTGACATCCCAGTCATGAAGGTCTACAATCCAGTGAGAGGAGAATGGAGGCAGATTAATAATATTCCTTTGGTGTCAGAGACCAGCAACTACCGGATCATCAATCATGACCAAAAACTGTTGCTGATTACGTCACGCACCCCACAATGGAAAAAGAACCGAGTGACCGTGTATGAATATGACATTAGTGGAGACCAGTGGATTAATATTGGTACCACATTAGGCCTCTTCCAGTTTGATTCTAACTTTTTCTGCCTCTCAGCTCGTGTTTATCCTTCCTGTCTTGAGCCTGGTCAGAGTTTCCTCACTGAGGAAGAAGAAATACCAAGTGAATCTAGTACTGAATGGGATTTAGGTGGATTCAGTGAGCTAGATTCTGAGTCAGGAAGTTCAAGTTCTTTATCTGATGATGATTTGTGGGTACAGGTAGCACCTCAGTGAAATGCACAGGATCAGCAGAGTTTGTTATAGATAGGTTGAAACACTAAGGTATTTTTATTGCTTTGGAAAATATCTAAAAGATATGCCCTTTCCCTTTACTGGAAAAAAAGTTGATTAATTTCAGCTTTTCTTTAGAAAGGTTATTATTTGAAATACTAATATAATTTAAGTTTAGAGAATTTAAGCACTCCAGAAAGCTATTTAATAATTTACTGTTCTAAAAATCCAGTATTGTTTGGTTATTTAATATGTCTATACTTGACTATGATGATTTTGCCTTCCATTCTGTTTAGTGCCACAAGTACAGTAACTGGTATTTTAGTTTTTAAAGTAGAAAACTGGATAGGGATTACTAGATAGGGTTTTGAAAGCATATATTTTTCTTCAGAACAATGTAGTAGAATTCCAAAACTTTAAACTAGTATGTTTATACAACATGTGTTCTAACTTAAATATAATTTGCTAAATTTTAGTTATTTCCTCCCCTTTCATGAAGAAAAAAGATGCATATATGTTTAATGTGACTGAATGGTTATTTATAATTTGAAGGAATGTAATACTTACAGAATGGCCATAAGCTCACAGTATAAAAACAAACAAACAAACAAACAAACAAAAAAAACCCTACAGGATTCTACTGTTGGAAAAGAAATTTCAGTTTTAAATTTGTAATATAAAATGTGTATTTGCAAATAGTGACCAAGTTTCCATCTAAAAAGAATTCCATTCTAGCAGTGTCACTAATCATCTACAAAACTTAAAAAACAAACAAAAACAAAACCCAGTAACTTGCTTTGTAGGTTCATGTGTTTTATCTATACTTGGTACATGCTTCATTGATTCAGAGGAACAATCCTTTTGTCCATTGGACATGATTGTGTAAACTTTTATCCATTGTCTTAAAAAGTTATTGTGATTCTTAAAATATTTTGACTATATCGTTTTGGTGTTCAGCTTACAAAATTTGTCAGCAAGTTTTGATTCTTTACTGTTTTGTGAGGTAATATTGGTTTTGAAAATATGTATAAGCTAAGAACAGTATTTTATTGATTAGTAGCTATTGTATCTATCAATTATAAAATCAAGTGCCGGCAAAGAATTTTAAAACTTTAAGTTTTAAGTATAGCATTGTTTTGTGTAGCACTGAAATATTGTCAGTTTTGTAAGTCACTAAATGTTACTAGTAGCTTAAAAGTATTTTTGTATTAAAAGTTTACAGTTAAATAACATATGTGGATGATGGCTTTTGGGGCCAGTAGTGAAAGTATATTCATCTAAAATATTTCCCTAAGCAGTGGTATATATGGTTATTTTATTAGGGTATTTGTATCTGTTCTGAGTTTCTCTGTGAATTAACACTTTAGTCTTTGTTTCTGTCACTATGTAAGGAAAAGTCCAGAAGTAGACTAAATCACATAAAACTGACATTGTTAAATACCAGAAAATATAAGTGCTTACCTCTTAAGATTTACTAGATATTGTTGCCATTATTCATAATAAATGACAAGATGCTTATAGTGTATAAAATTACCTATACCTGATTAACATTATCTTCCTAAATCCTTACTTAATAACATGCTAATTCCTATTTGCTAGTGACAGAATGCTAACATTTCAAACGCTGTGGCAGAATACTAAGGCATGTGCTCTTTCAGGTGGGAAACAGAATTTTTGAATGATATACTATCATATGAAAATAAAGAAGAAGTATTCAGAGGCATTTTTATGGGCCATTTGAAGATTTTACAGAACATTCCTGTTTATTTTTGGTGAAATAAGATGCTTATCTTAACAGTATGTGTTCCATCAAAAGGTCAGTATGCTGTCAGTTGCCTAAGGCTAAATTTTGTTCCATTTGATATCATGGTTGTTCTAAGCACTGTACTTAACACAAAGCCCTTTCTCAGTAGTTTTTGGGTTTTTTTTCCAACTTTTTCTTCACCAGTGACTTCTGTTGATAGCTTTCTGTTTTTTCATGTTGAAAAAGGACAATGTATAATTCACCCAAATTCTATAGTTTATATAACACAAATTCTCTAGATTGCCATTTTCAACCTTTCAGTTAAAGCCTAAGCTAAATGGTAGTAATATCTTTGTTTACAAAGAGGTTTTCTTAGGAAGAATTTTGGTTTCGTGATATATTTGTGGATTAGGGAATAGATGTTAATCATTATTTTATAGATAAGTGATTTGTATGTAATTAGTAACAAATAAAACTGGTACTAAATCCCAGACTTTGACTTTTTAATTCAGTGTCTCTCTTGAATTTATACAACACTTGCTTATGTAGTGAATGATATAACTAGCAGTGTTGAAATCCCTTTTTGACAGAAAAGCATCCTTGTCTCAGTTTTCCAATTAATCATCACATCTTTTAGCAAATTCTCATAATGCAATTATTTTTGTATCTGTTCCCATAACTGAAAAGCTCAAAGAGTCCAAAGTTTTGCAAGTTCTTTTTAGTTCAAATAATAAATGGCATTATGGTTTCCAAAAGGATGAAGTAGAAATTAATTTAGCAATAAGCTTCTGTATATATGGATTAGAGATTGAAATTAAATAGTTCTTTTTATCATTTTTAATTGAGCTGGAATTAAAAAATTATCTCTACCTGATCTTGTTGAGAATATGGGGATAGCTTTTTTTTAAAAAAATCACTTGAGGATATCCATTTATCTTTAGAGAAAGAGTGAAAGGGAGGGAGAGAGGGAAGGAGAGAGATACATCGAGTGGTTGCTTCCTGCCCATGCCCTGACCGGGGCTGGGGATAGAACCTACAACTGGGGTACATGTTCTTGACCAGGAATAGAACCCACTACCCTTTGGACCACAGGCTGACACTAACCATTGAGCAAAACCAGCCAGGGCTCTGGGGAAAGCTTTTGATTCATTCCTCCCGAAGGCATATTTTCATAATTTTATATTTTCAATTATTTATGACACTTTTGAAGCTCATCAGACTCAAGGTAAGAGCACTTGTGACAGTCTCTTCTTTCCATACCTGCTTGAAAACTTCTACAACGTTTACATTATTCTAACTAACTTTAAAGGAACATTTATTTAGTAAATTTGATAAAGCAGAATAGTATTAAGAGGCAGAATTATTTATAGAAAATGTGACCACCACTAGAATTCCAAGAGAATATTATTTTTTGAACCTAGAGGGTTTAATAACTTAATATAAAAATCAATTTAATAAAAATATAAAAAAATTAATAATAACAAAAGATCCTGATCACAAAAGCTGGCAAACCTCAGAATTACATGGAGGCAATAAGTTTCATGCAGAATAGGGAGAAGGACCGCCTCCTTGACTCTGAGCCAGTTGTTGCCTGGGTCTATTTCATCAAACTTCCATTCCTCACATCTTTAACTTTGGAGACTCAGTGTGGTCGTAGGCACAGGAAGAGTGGAGAACAGATGTTTTGTATAACATTTCATCTATATCTGAAATATATTTTCTCCTAAAACAACCTACCCTATGGGGTGTCACCTATCTCTAATGGTGTCAAACTTTTACATTCTTACCGCCAAAGCTAAAATTGCTGCTTACAGCCACCATATCTCAATTAGGATTATTATTTTGGGGTACACTTTGTTAATTCTGGTAACAGTTAAAAAGGACTTACTGTAAATGTCAGGCAAAGTATTTCTTCCAGAACAGATGTGTTTTTGCCTTAAAGAGAAGAGCCAGGACTCTCGGTTGTAAGCAATATTACCTTAATTTAGATCTTGAGAAAGTAAAATAGAGTATTTTGCCCATTGTAACTGAAAAAATCCAGCAATGGCACTCATTCCAAGCGCAGCCTGAACTTGAATCTCGGTGACTTCAGGGATTTTTTTGTACAGGAAAGATACTACAGATGCTTTCTCTCACCTTATACATTAGGATTCAGGTGTGGTTATATATACAGAGGCCCTGTAGTTGTTTTAATAAGACAGACTTTCCTGATAGAAAAATTCACTCTATTATGTTGACGCTGATCTAGAAAGTCATTTGAGACCAGGATTTCCTGTTTTCCTGTTCTGCTATCCTCAGAGTGTTGTCCTGGTCTACATGGTACAAGCTGGTTCACCATCATGTGCATATTCCAGTCATCAGGAAGAAGAGGAGAGAGCATGACACTTCCCTATAAGGGGAGTTGTACACATCACTTCCAGTCCTGTGACATTGGTCAAATCTTAACTACAATGGCCATACCTTGTTGCAAAAGTGCGTGGGAGGTACAGTTTTTATTTTGAGTCAATATGTATATAGTTAAAATTCAAGGATTCCTTATAGGATGGGGGAGAAAGATTATTACATTAAATAGCTATCTGACATTGCTATTTATTTAACCATGTGTCAGGCCAGATTTTATCACATGGCAGCCAAAATGATAACACCATCTCCGGAGTTACTGCAGTTGACAAAACATACACCAGGCTTGCCACCCTGGAAGACTTCTGGAGCTCCCTGGGCTCCGGCTGTTGCTCTGTATAGAAAAGGCAAGGGCAGTTGATCTTGTTTTGATTAAATAACAAAGCTAATTGCATACTGGTACCTTAGATCATGAGCCAAATCTAGTTTTGTTATTCTATCATGGAATGTTCCAATATTTTTAAAAATTGACTTCAGAGAGGAAGGGAGAGGGAAAGAGAGGTAGAAACATCAGTGCTGAGAGGATCATTGAGCAGCAGCCTCCTGCATGCCCCCCAGTGGAGGGTTGAGGCTGCAGCCTGGGCATAGGTCCTGACCCGGAATCAAACCATAATTTTCTGGTTCATAGGTTGATGCTCAACCACTGAGCCATGCCAGCTGGGTGTCAAGATTTTTAATATATACTATTACTGGGTTCTTCTCCATAGTGTGTGTGTATATACATATATACTGCTTATTTAGTGTCATAGTCCCATTACTTTCTTTTCTGTATGGCCTTCTAATATCCTGGAATTACTCAGTTTATCAATTTGTTTCCTCTTTATTATTTGTCTCCTGAACTAACTCCTTCATGGAGGGATGTACCATCTCTATCCTTTCTACAGGTTCTAATATAGCGCTAGGCACAGCAGAGGCGTTTGATGAATATTTGTTGAACAAAGAAATAAATGTATTTGGTGCTTGCTTGCACTTATATGCAATGCTTGCTTGCACTTGCACTGCATTTAGAGCTCTCATCATCCTGTCAGTTTTCCAGCTTTGAAGGAGAGCTATTATTAAACTCTTTTGCTTGGTTGTCATAGCAACCCTGTGGTCTTCTGAGCTACAGGTTATTCTAATAGGCACATTCTGCCAGACTACCAAACACTCAGTGTTTTCAATTATGGGATAATGGTGCTATTATAAATCACATTTCTCAAAGTATACATTTCTTTGTCTTTTATAAAAATGTAAAATTAGAAAGTAAATATATTCAAATCAATGCAAGCTAGGGGAAATAAAGAGATATGACACACATCTCTGTTTTCAACCCTTTCATATTCCTTCAAGTTCCAACCTTCTCATAAACACCTAAGAATTCAGTTGAGTTTTTTGGCCATGTTTTAAAGGAAGTTTTGAAAACTAATTGCTACAATACAACCTCTAAAAAGCTCCATTACATTTGAAATATTTTGTCTTTTTCTCCTCCTTGCTCATTTATTAAATTTCATGTTAAACCAGCAAATAATAGTAGTGTTACAAAAATTGAGATTTGCTCTGAAAAGGTCCAAAATCAGGTACATCCCTCCCTGATTCCTTCCACTCACATTTTAGTGGCAGGAAGTGAGAAAGTTTTTGTTAAACTGGATTTGTCATCATAGAAAACTCATCAGTTCAGTAAAACAGGGTGTATCTGGGCCATTCAATCAGCCATGAATGTAGTTTTTAAAAGGAAGAGTCAATAAGTTATTTTACATGTATGTTATGCTGTATTTTATCTTCTGTAGGTTTTGGTCACATGTACTGGGGAGAGTCAGGCACCACTCAGGTCCAAGGTAGATCCCATAACAAATACTTCATAATACCTTTCCTCTGTGCAGTTCTAATGCTTTTCTCGTACACTTGTAATACCCACAATTGCATACTTTATCTAAAATAAATTATATTGCAATTAACTTAACTGGGCTTTGACATTATAAAAACAGTAGCTACATCAATACATTCAACCAACTTCAATAAATAATATATAACTGAATGGAATATAAATCATTCAGAGAAAGACAAATACTATATGACTTCACTTGTATATGAAATCTAAAGAACAATATAAACAAATAGAACATAAATAAACAAAATAGGTATAGAGAACAGACTGATGGTTAACAGAGGGAAGGGATATTGGGGTACTGGGTGAAAAAGGTGAAGAGACTGAGAAGTACAAGTTGGTATGGTGTCAGGTAGGTACTGGCAATATCAGGGGTGCACTTTGTAAAGTATATGATTGTCTAACCACTATGTTGTACTAATACAAAATAATTTGCATGTAAAAAAGTTTAAAAACAAATAATATATAATGGGGACATTATCAGAGGACAAAGAAAAAGATTAAAAGGGATGGTATAGTGTGTAGTGTGTCAAGATTGAACATTTTGGTACCTGAACCTTTGGGATATTTTTATCTATATATTTGTAAGAACTTCATTTTAGTCTTCTAGAAATCTCCATGCATTTTTATTCTTTTAAATAAGCAATGAAAAAAAATAATAAGCACTGGATATTACATAACATTAGGTCATATGTCAATCTGTGAGATAGCCAAACCTAGATATATGCCTATTATTAAAACTTGAAAATAGCATAACAGAAGGTAAGGTTTTGCCAGGGTAAGGATCAGATTCAGCCATACAGATTTTACAACAATTGATTGACAAAGTCACCACATTAAGATGTCTACTATAGATGAAAAAGGAAATATAAACCATGAACCAGAACCAGGCAAAAGTGAAGAATAGCATATCTGAAATCAAGAACACAATAGAAGAAATTAAAAGCAGATTGGATGAAGCAGAGGATCAAATCAGAAATTTGGAAGACAACTTAGAAATAAATACCAAGTTAGAGCAGCAAATAAAAGAATTAAAAAGCAGGAAGATGGTTTAAGGGAGTTCTGGGACAATATGAAATGTAACAACATCCACATTATAGGAATGAATACCAGAAGGGGAAGAAGGGGAGTAAGGAACAAAAAACCCTGTTTAAAGAAATAATGACAGAAAACTTCACCAACCTGATGAAAGAAAGTATCACACAATTTCAGGAGGCACAGAGAGTCCCAATCACAATGAATACAAAGAGACCCACACCTAGACACATCATAATTAAACTGGCAAACAGAGAGACAGAAATTTACCTACAAAGGAGTTCCCATTAGAATGTCAGCTGACTTCTCAATAGAAACACTTCAGACCATAAAGGAGTGGCATGAAATAAGCAAAGTAATAAAAAGCAAGAGCCTAAATAAAAATCTACAGTATACAGCAAAGCTATAATTTAAAATTGAAAGTGAAATAAAAAGCTTCCAGACCAAAAAAAAAAGGAGAGAGAGAGAAGATCATAGGCATAAAGAAAATAAAAGTGGCAATAAATAAATGCCTATCAATAATAACTTTAAATGTGAATGGATTAAATGCTCCAGTCAAAAGACATGGGGTGACTGAATGGATAAGAAAACATGACCAATGTTTTCTTAGTTAGTAGTTACAGAATAGTTATGGGGATGTAAAATACAGCATAGGAAATATGGTCAATAATATTGTAATTATGTATGGTGTCAGATAGGTACTGGCAATATCAGGGGAACACTTTGTAAAGTATGTGATTGTCTACAAGAGACCCACCTTGGAACAAAAGATACAAACAGACTGAGAGTGAAGGGATGGAAATAATATTCCATCTAAATAAAAGAAAAAAAAGCGGGGGGAACAATACTCATCTCAGACAAAATAGACTTCAAAACCAAGGCCATAACAAGAGACAAAGAAGGCCACTACATAATACTAAAGGGAATGATTCAACAAGAAAAATAACCCTTGTAAACATATATGCACCCAATACAGGAGCACCCAAATACTTAAACAACAACAACAACAACTCTTGATGGATTTTAAGGGAGAGATCAACAGCAATATAGTCATAGTAGAAGATTTTAATGCCCCACTGATTTCACTGAATAGATCTTCCAGACAAAAAATCAACAAGGAAACAAAATCCTTAAATGACTCACTTGATCAGATGGATCGAACTGATATTTACAGAACCTTTCACCCAAAAGCAACAATATACATATTTCTGAAGCACATATGGAACATTCTTAGACCACATGTTAGGATACAACAAATCTATATAATTTCAAGAAGTTTGATGTCATACCAAGCATCTTTTTGGATCACAATGGCATGATGTTAGAAATCAACTATAATAAAAAAACTAAAACAGCCCAGCTGGCATGTCTCAGTGGTTGAGCATCAACCTATGAACCAGGGGGTCATGGTTTGATTCCCAGTCAGGGCACATGTCTGGGTTGTGGGCTCGATCTGGGAGGCAGAGGATCTATGATTCTTTCTCATCATTTATGTTTCTATTTCTCTCTCTTCCTCTTCCTTCCTCTCTGAAATCAATAAAAGTATTAAAAACCACTCAAAAATACTCAAATACATTTTGGCTAAATAACATGTTATTAAGCAATGAATGGGTTACCAATGAGATCAAGAAAGAAATTTTAAAACTTTCTGCAAACAAATGAAATGAACACATAACCACCCAAAACCTATTGGACACCGCAAAAGCAGTCCTGAGAGGAAGGTTCATAGCATTACAGACCTACCTCAAGAAACAAGAAAAAGCACTAATAAACTATCTAACCCTACAACCAAATGAATTAGAAAGAGGACAACAAGAAAAGCCCAGAGGAAGTAGAAGGAAATAATAAAGATCAGAGTGGGAATAAATGACATAGAAACTATAAAACCAGAACAAAAGATCAATGAGTCCAAAAGCTGATTCTTTGAAAAGATAAACAAGATTGATGATCTTTTAGCCAAACACATTATGAAACAAAGAGAGAGGACCCAAATAAATAAAATCAGAAATGAAAGTGGAGAAGTAACCACTGACACCACAGAAATACAAAATATTGTAAGCAAATACTTGGAACAACTATATGCTAAAAAAACTGGACAACCTGGGCAAAATGGGCAAATTCCTAGAAAGATACTAAAACTCATTCAGGAAGAATTAAAAAACCTTAATAGGCCAATATCAACTGATGAAATTGAAGCAATAATTTAAAAACTCCCAGCAAACAAAAGTCCTGGACTGGATGGAGTCACAGGAGAGTTTTATCAAACATTCAAAGAATTAATAACAGTCCTCATCAAACTAATTCAAAAAATTCAAGAGGAAGGAACATTTCCAAGCTCTTTTTATGAAGCCCACATTACCCTAATTCCAAAAACAGATAAAGACACTACAAAGAAAGAAAATTTCAGGCCAATATCCCTGATGAACACAAATGCTAAAATTCTCAACAAAATATTACCAAAATGGATTCAGCAATATATTTAAAAAATTACACAGTGTGATCAAGTGGGATTTATTCAGGGGATGCAAGGCTGGTACAATATTCACAAATCAATAAATGTGATGCAGCCCTAACTGGTTTGGCTCAGTGGATAGAGTGTCGGCCTGCGGACTCAAGGGTCCCAGGTTTGATTCCAGTCAAGGGCATGTACCTTGGTTGCAGGCACATCCCCAGCAGGGAGTGTGCAGGAGGCAGCTAATCAATGTTTCTCTCTCATTGATGTTTCTAACTCTCTATCCCTCTCCATTCCTCTCTGTAAAAAATTAATAAAATATATTTTTTAAAAAAGAAAGAAATGTGATGCATCACATAAACATAAAGAAAAAAAAATCACATTATATCAATAAGATGCAAAAAAAAACATTTGACAAAATCCAATACCCCTTTTAAAAATAACATTTTTATTAATTTCAGAGGGAGAGCGGGATAGAAACATCAATGATGACAGAGAATCATTGATCGGCTGCCTCCTGCATGCCCCCTGCTGGGGACCAAGCCCACAACCCAGGCATGTGCCCTGAAAGAAATCAAACTGTGATCTCATGATCCAAAGGTCAACGCTCAACCACTAAGCCACACTGGTCGTGAAGCACCACTTTTTGACAAAAACTCTCAGTAAACTGTAAAGAGAGGGATCATTCCGCAATCTAATAAAGGCAATATATGACAAACTTACAGCCAACATAATACTTAGTGGGGAAAAACTAAAATCATTTCCCTTAAAAACAGGAAAAAGACAAGGATGTTCACTTTAACCACTCTTACTCAACATAGAACTGGAAGCCCTAGCTACAGCAATCAGACAAGAAGAAAAGATAAAAGGCATCCAAATTGGAAATGGGGACATAAAACTCAGTATCACAGACAACATGATATTGTACATAGAAAACACTGAAGACTTCACCAGGAAACCACTAGACTTAATAAATGAATTTGGCAAGGTAGCAGGATATAAAATTAACATCCAGAAATTAAAGGCATTTTTATATACCAATAATGAACTCTTAGAAAGAGAAACTGAAGAAACAATCTCATTTACCATTGCAACAACAATAACAACAAAGACACCTAGGAATAAACTTAACCAACGAGGTAAAAACCTGTAGCTGGAAAACTATAAAACATTGAAAAAAAATGGGGCAGTTACAAACAAATGGAAACTATACCATGTTCATGGATTGGAAGAATTAACATCATTAGAATGTCTATACTACCCAGAGCAATCTATAGATTCAACACAATCCCTATTAAAATATCAATGGCATACTTCACAGAACTAGAAAAAAATATTCCAAAATTTTATATGGAACAATATGAGACCCAAAATAGCCACAGCAATCCTGAGAAAAAAGAACAAAGTTGGAGGGATCACAATACCAGACATCAAACTATACTACAAAGTATTATAACCAAAACAGCCTGGTACTGTCACAAAGACCAATGGATCAGAACAGAGATCCCCAGAAACTGACCCACACCATTATGCTCACTTAATATTTGACGAGGCAAGAATATACAATAAAGACAGTCTCTTCAGCAAACAGTGTTGGGAAAACTGAACAGACACATGCAAAAAGTTTAAACTAGACCACCAACTTACACCATACACAAGAATAAACTAAAAATGGATAAAAGATTTAAATTTAAGGCATGAAACCATAAAAATCTTAGAAGAAAACATAGGCAGTAATACCTCAGACATCCACAAAGCAGAATTTTTGCCAATATATCTCCTAGGGCAAGAGAAAAAAGGAAAAACAAACAAATGGGGCTACATCAAAATATAAAGCTTCTGAACAGCAAAAGAAACCACCATCAAAATGAAAAGGGAACCTACTATGTGAGCAAACATATTTGTCAATGATACATATGAAAAGAGGTTAATATCCAAAATATGTAAAGTATTCATACAACTCAACAAAAGAAAGACAAATAATCCAATTAAAAAATGGGCAAAAGATCTACATAGACATTTGTCCAAAGAGGACATACAAATGTCCAAGAGACATATGAAAAAATGCTCAAAGTCACTAATCATCAGAGAATTTTAAATTAAAAACATAATGAGATATCACCTCACACCTGTCTGAATGGCCATCATAAAAAAATCAACAAACAACATATGCTGATGAGGATGTAGCAAAAAGGTAACATGCCCTAACCGGTTTGGCTCAATAGATAAAGCATTGGCCTGAGGACTGAAAGGTCCCAGGTTCAATTCTGGCCAAGGGCATGTACCTTGGTTGCAGGAGCATACCCAGTAGGGAGTGTGCAGGAAGCAGCTGATCGATGTTTCTAACTCTCTATCCCTCTCCTTTCCTCTCTGTAAAAAATCAATAAAATATCTTTTTTAAGAAAGAAAAAAGGTAACACTAGTTTACTGCTGATGGAAATGCAGATTGGTGCATACTGTGGAAAACAGTATGGAATTTCCTCAAAAAATTTAAAATGGAACTTCCTTTGACCCAGTGATCCCACTTCTGGCAATACATCCTAAAACCCCCAAAATGCCAAACAGAAATCATATATGCACCCCCATGTTTATAGCAGCATTATTTACAATAGCTAAGATCTGGAAACAGTTGAAGCGCCCATCTGTAGATGAATTTATAAAAAAGTGTTGGGACATTTACACAATGGAATACTATGCAGCTGCAAAAAAGAAGGATCTTTGGGACAGCATGGATGAACCTGGAGATCATTATGCTAAGTGAAATAAGCCATTCTGAGAAAGTCAAATATCATATGATCTCACTTAGTGAAATCTAATGAACAAAATTAATTCAACAAAATAAGACCCAAAGCATGGAGGCATGAAACAGACTGACATACCTCTATGTAGGGCTGGAGGGAGACAAGAAGAGATAAACCAAAGAACTTACATATTTACTAGAGGCCTGTTGCAGGAAGATTCCTGCAAGAATAGGGCTTCCTTGGCCTATTCCTGCAAGAACAGGGCTTCCTGAGCTGGAGCGAAGCAGAGAAGGGAGCAAAGCTCCACTGCCTCGCTCCCTCCCATCTCTGCAGCCTCAGCTCCGTCCCTTCTCCACCATCTCTGCTCCCTTGCTCCCTCTCTTCTCCACCATCTCCGCTGCCTCAGCTCTGTTCCCTTCTCTGCTGCTTCACTCCCTTCTACAGCACTTGGCTTCCTTCTACGCTGTCTTCAGTCTTCAGTCTACGCTCTGCACCTGTGTATGAAAATTAACTGCCATCTTTGTTGGGTTAATTTGCATATTGCTCTGATTGGCTGGTGGGTGAAGCAGAGTGACACCAATTTGCATGTTACTCTTTATAGGTGTATATATGTGTAGATATGCATAGCCCGTGGACATGGGCAATAAGGTGATGAAGACCTAGAGGGAGAGTAGGGGCTGGGAGGAGGGGGGTAAAGAGAAAAACAGGAGACATCTGTAATACTATCAACAATAAAAAATATATTAAAACAAATGAATAAAAACTGATGAGAGAGAATCATCAATCGACTGCCCACCAGGGATCAAGCCGGAAACTCAGGCATGTGCCCTGATCGGGAATCAAACTGTGAGCTCCTAGTTCATGGGTCAACACTCAACCACTGAGTAACACCAGCAGGGTACACTCCTCACTTTAAATAAACCAGTTTTAGGGTCAATTGTACCTCAATAAATCTGGGCGGGGGTGAATATACTTTTCAAACAGAGTAAATAGATATGGTGAAACCTGGTCAGCACATATTTGTGTTGTCCAGTCTTCATGGGAAACAAGATATCACATCTCCTGATTATAAAATGTATTTAGACTTTGGCAGTTATCTCAGTTCGTTAGAGCATTGTCTTGCTATGCCAAGATAGCAAGTTTGATCCTGGTCAGGACACATAAAAGAATAAACCAATGTATGCATAAATAAGTGGAACAACTAATCAATGTTTCTCTCTCCCTTCCTTTCTCTTTAAAATAGATTTTAAAAGAGTGTTACAAAACTACATTAATCAGGATGGTATCGTGGATGAAAAAATGAATTCTATAGAAATTAACCTCACAAAGGGATCTGATAATAAATTCATAACTGAGCAATGTCATGGGGAATAGGATCCAGGCCTATAACTTCTTCAGTGAAACCATTCCTGTCCGCATCTAAGTTAACACACCTTTGATATCCCAGAAGTAATACTCCTGAAGGAGTATTAAACCTCAATAGAGCATGTAATCTTGTTAACTATCCTGTAATTTAATCCTTGCTTTGCTGTTTCCAATCTTCTTTACATTTCCTCCTTAATTTCAAATGCATAAAATAACTGCAAAACTGTTATTCTTTAAAGCATTTGAGATCTTGCTCCCTGGCATATGCCATCATTTGAAAGTCCTGCAGAAATTATCTACAGGTTTGGAGGTTTTTTATGTTGTCAGTATGGTATTGGTATAAGAAAGGACATATAGACTGACGGACTAGAATTGAGAGTCTGGAAATAAACCAATAGACATATGGCTTATTGATTTTTACAATGATGCTAGCCTGTTCAATGGGAAAGAAGAGTCTCTTCAGCAGATAGTGCTGAAACAACTGAATTTTCACGGCAAAAGAATGAAGTTAGACACAAATTTAAAAATAGAAAATAGATTTAAACAGAAAAATTTTAAAAATGCACAAATGGCCAACAAGCAGATGAAGATATAGCCCAACATAATTAGTGTTTAGGGAAAGGGAAATAAAAATCACAATGAGATACCACTTCAGATCATAAGATGGTCATGAAGTTGCTGCTGCTAATGATGATAATAATAAAAAGAAAATTAAATGGTAAAAATTGAAACCATCATATATTGTTAGTGGGAATGCAAAATGGTGCAACCACTGTGGAAAATAGTTTGGAAGTTCCTCTAAAAGCTAAACATAAAATTATTATATAACTTGCAATTCCACACCTAGGAATATACCCAGAAAAACTGAAAATAGGAACTCAAATACTTGCTTGCCAGTGTCCACTACATTATTCACAATAGTCAAAAGGTTGAAATGACCTAGTGTTCATCAACAGATGAATGACTAAAGAAAATGTGGCATATATACTAGTATACACAATGAAATATTACTCAGCTATAAAAAATGAAGTACTTATACATGCTACAACATGGGTGAACCTTGTAAACATGCTAAGTGAAATAAGACACAAAAGAATAAATCTATCATAATAAAAGAATAATATGCTAATATTATGAGGGAGGGACCCAGGTAGCCATGGCTGCTAAGGCCTACGCTTGCACGAATTTTGTGGATGGAGCTTCTAGTCTAATATAATAAAAGAGTAATATGCAAATTGACCATCACCCGAGACACCTAAGCCATGCCCACCAGCCAAGCCACGCCTCCCAGCCAAATAGAGTGGCTGTATGCAAATTAACCCAGCCAAGATGGAGGCTGGCAGCCACGGAGCTAGAGCAAACCAGAGGCTTCTGTTGCAACTGCCTGCCTAGGCTGGCTGAGCCTCTGGTCAGGATAACAGTGTTTCAATTATAGAAGCCATGGAGCTGAAACAAGCAGGAGGTTTTGTTACCTGCCTAGGCCTCAGCTTAAAGCAACAATGTTTCAATTATCTAAACTAATAAAAGGGTAATATTGAAATCGACCGTTTCTTCAGGATGCCTAAGCCACGCCCACCAGCCAATCAGAGCAGCTGTATGCAAATTAACCCATCCAAGATGGAGGCTGACAGGGCAGCTCTGCACTGGGAGCCTCTGAGGCCGGCACAGCTGTGCCGGGTGTGTCAGCTCTGTGGTGGGGGGGTTCGGCCTGGGGCCTCCTCGGGGCGTCCAGGAGCGCCCGTCCGAGTCCACTGCCTCGCTCCGCCCCCTGGGGGCCTCCACCAGGCATGCAGGAGAGCAGGGGCCTCCTCAGGTTGTCCAGGAGCAGCCAGCCTGAGTCCACTGCCTGGCTCCGCCCCCCAGGGGCCTCTACGGGGTGTGCAGGAGTGCCTGTCCTGGGTCTGCTGCCTGGCTCTGCCCCAGGGGCCTCTGCAGGGTGTCCAGGTGTGCCTGTCCTGGGTCTGATGCGTGGCTCTGCCCCAGGGGCCTCCTTGGGGACGTGTGGGAGCACCCGTCCAGGGTCCGCTGCCTTCGTCCCCCGCCCCCGGGGGCCTCCGCAGGGCATGCGAGAGCATCTGCTGCACAGTGCAGAGCATCCGAAGCCAGTCTGCTGCCTGGCTCCACCCTGGGTGTGTTCACTCAGCAGCAGGGCCTCACCGAGGGATCCTACACCAGCATCTGCCCCTGGCTCTCCACCCAGCTCTGTGCCAGGTGTGTCCCCTCAGTGGTGGGGGCCCACCAGGCAAGTGTGATCATGGGCCCTCTGGTGGGAAACGTCCACACCTGCACTGACCAGCCCTCCCACCCCCCAGTGCACAAAAATGGCCCTGAAAATGGCCCTCAGCCCCTCACCCAGGCTGGCCAGGCATGCCAGCAGGTGAACATCCCCCCACCCCAAGGGGTCCCAGACTATGAAAGGGCACAGGCCAGGCTGAGGGACCACACCCCCCCACAAGTGCACAAATTTTTGTGCACCGGGCCCCTAGTATTATATAATTGCACTTATCTACATATATATATAAAACGCTAATATGCAAATAGACCAGATGGTGGAACAACCAAACAACTGAACAACCAAACAACTGAACAACTGGTCACTATGATGTGCACTGACCACCAGGGGGTGCACATGGAACATGGCAGGCTTTGGCAGCAGGTGGCAGAGTACAGAACATGGCAGGCATTGGCTGTGGTGGGATGATGGAGCAGGTGAGCGGGGGCGCCAGACCAAGGTGGGGTCGCTGTCATCGGGGAGAGCCTCTGGTGGTTATTGAAAATTCTTTGCTCCCATGTGCCAACATCTTGCTTGGTGCTTGCACCTGCTGCTGGTACCAGCCCCAATCGCTCCATGCCACCAGCAGGTGCCAGCGGGCCTGGCGCCATTAGCGCTTGGGAACAGCAACATCATAAACCAGTCTGCTGGAAGATGGGACCAGAGGCCATGGAGGAAGGGGTCAGGCTGGGGTGCAGAGGATGGGCTGAGATCTGCCCCTGTGCCCACCGCAGCCTCATGGTCCACAGTTCCTCTCAAGGTGCACAAATTCGTACACTGGGCCCCTAGTATGATATATATAGTGTGGGGTCCAGAACAAGTCACCCCAAGATGTGCCTCAGTGGTATGCAGATTACTTTGTGCTAAAGGCTCAGGAGAAACTCCCAGGTCCCTCCGCTCCAACAACTTAGAAGAATTTGAATTAGGGGGCTTATCCATATAAGCTATTATCAGAGATAACTTCTTTTTACCTATCCATAGGGCAGAGAAAACTTCTATTTACTAAACCTCTGTTCTTATTATTATCCTGCAATGATCCTTTGAAGGTTCCAAGGTGCATCATTCCTAGCTCAGGATGTCATATATAACTCAATCACCCTTTCTGTCTCTGAACCTCTCATTCATGTGGGATCTCTGACTTCTCATGTATGTGTAAATTAAATTTCGTTATTTTGTCTTGTTAATTTCTCATGTCTATTTGATAATTAGACCAGCCAGAAGAACCTTGAGACTAGAAGAAAGTTTGGTCCTCCAGCACACTAGAATAAGCAAATTCATAGAAACTGAAAATAGACTAGAGGATATAAGGTACTGGAGTTGGGGAGAATGGGAAGTTATTCCTTAATGGTTATAGAATTTGTCTAGGATAAGAATGTTTTAGAAATAGAAAGTGGTGATGGTTGCACAACAATGTAAATGTAGTTAATTCTATTAAACTGTACACTTAAAGTGGTTGAAATGGTTAATTTTATGTTACTAAATAAATTACTAAAACAGATTTTTTTTCTTAAATTCCCGGAAGTACTACAATCCCAGGGTAGATGTGCAGAGTGGACAGAATAAGCTCCTATTCCATTTTCCTGCTCCAAAAATCCATTTAATACATTTTCCTATAATAAAGGTGTTATCAGATATTAAAGTGATAAGAACATATACTACACTTGATCTTAGCCAGTAGCTGAAAGTGATAAACATAGTTTTAAAATAGAGATTTTTAAATTTTATTAGTCCAGATGGTAAAAGAAAACAGCTTCTTAGAATCAATAATGCGGTGAAATTTTTAAATTTTAGGTTTTTTTTAAATATAAAATACTTTCCAAGAAGTATTTATTACTAGTTACGCCATGATTCAGGATCCCTGGGTGGGATGTACCTCCGACCCCTTCACCTCCCTGGGAGAAAGATGGAGGACAGAGATGTGGTAGGTGAAGCTAGTTCAGATTTTCCTAGGAAACATGCCTTCTGTCAGGTGGTTGTCTCAGCCAACACCCAGAATGTGGGGGAGAGGGCCTTGTATACTCATTGGTACCATTCTCACCTGGAGACATCACCTCCTTTAGCAGTCATTGCCTTCTCACAGAGGTGGAAGTCCAGGTAGTTATGCCAACAGTTCCTGGTCTGGTTCTGATTGGGAAAGTGGCTGTTGAAGGAGGCAGTCTGGCAGTTCTTGACTTTGGTCCATTGATGTCTTCTGCCATGTTGCTGACTCCTAAAGATGCCCCACAGCAGCTTGCAGCTCAATTTGCTCCTCAGGAAAAATCTTTAAATTTTAGTTTTAAGCTCAGTAAATAAAACAACAGTTACTATAAAAGTAAACATCATATGAATCCCAAAGCATAATATGTTACAAATGTAGTGTATAAAATAATGACTGTATAACCTTCTGCCTGAGCCTGGAATCTCTATGGTGTAGGAATCAAACAACTCTATTGGCTTTCCCACCACTTCTCTGACTCTGCTTCATCTTTTTTAAAAATTTATCTTTATTGTTCAGATTACTACAGTTGTTCCTCTTTTTCCCCCCATAACTCCCCTCCTCCCAGTTCCCACCCCATCCTGTTCTTACCCTCCCCCCCGTTGTCATCATTCATAGGTGTACGATTATTGTCCAGTCTCTTCCCACATCCCCAACACCTCTTTCCCCCTGAGAATTGTCATTCCACTCCCTTTCTATGCCTCTGATTCTATTCTATTCACCAGTTTATTCTGTTCATCTGATTTTTTATTTACTTGATTTTTAGATTCACTTGTTGATAGATATGTATTTGTTGTTCATAATTTTTATCTTTACTTTTTCTTCATCCTCTTCTCAAAGGATACCTTTCAGCATTTCATATAATAATTGGGTGGTGATGAACTCCTTTAGCTTTTTCTTGTCTGTGAAGCTCTTTATCTGACCTTCAATTCTGAATGATAGCTTTGCTGGGTAAAGTAATTTTGCCTGTAAGTTCTTTGAATATTTCTTGCCACTCCCTTCTGGCCTGCAAAGTTTCTGTTGAGAAATCAGCTGACAGTCGTATGGGTTCCCCCTTGTAGGTAACTAACTGCTTTTCTCTTGCAGCTTTTAAGATTCTCTCCTTGTCTTTTGCTCTTGGCATTTTAATTATGATGTGTCTTGGTGTGGTCCTCTTTGGATTCCTTTTGTTTGGGATTCTCTGCGCTTCCAGGACTTGGAAGTCTATTTCTTTTACCAGGTAGGGGAAGTTTTGTCATTGTTTCTTCAAATAGGTTTTCAATATCTTGCTCTCTCTCTTCTTCTGGCACCCCTATAATTCTGATGTTGGTACGCTTGAAGTTGTCCCTGAGGCTCCTTACACTGTCTTCATATTTCTGGATTCTTTTTTCTTTTGGCTTTTCCAATTGGGTGTTTTTTTGCTTCTTCACATTTCATATCTTTGACTTGATTCTTGTGATCTTCTAGTGTGCTGCTGGATCGCTGTATATTATTCTTTATTTCAGTCAGTTTACGCTTAATTTCTAGCTGGTCCTTTTTCATATCCTTGAGGGTCTCACTAAATTTATCAGCAGTCTCTAGAAAATTCTTGAAAAACCTTATAATCGTGGTTTTGAACTCTATATCCAGTCGTTTTTTTTCCTCCACCATTTCTGTCATTTGTGATGTGTTTCTTTGTCTCCACATTTTGGCTGTTTCCCTGAGTTGATAGAGTGGCTTTCTGTGTTAGGTGATCACTGAGAGGAATTAACATCTAAGCCACTTGGTTATGAGAGTCAGCTGTGTCTACAGTGGGAGAACTTCTGTGCTGGAGACATGCTTATGGGGCAAGAGTTGTTTCAATGGGGCTTTGGTGCTCACTGCGTTTGTGGATCTGAGGGGTTGCCTTTAGGATGGTCCCACTCTGGCCACTGGGTGACGCTGGCTCTTGTATCTCTAAGGAGGTACTATTTTAGCCTTTGCCTGCGGCTACTCAGCCTTTTATATGCAAAAACCTCTGCACGCAGCTTGGAAGGGGCGGGGCCTCGGGGAGTCTACAGGGCAGAGAAACCAGCTATGGCTGCTTCTTAGCCCTGCGCTAAGAGACACTGGGTCTCTGTGCCCCACGGTAATTGCTGCAAGCAATGCCTAGAGAAACCTGCTTTGGATTTCTTCCTGGTGCCAGTCAGTCCAACCTCTCCGGGTTTGCGTCTGGGTTCCCAGAAACTTGCCTAGAACTGGAGTTCAGAGCCACCGGGGGTTTGTGGTTCCTTCTAGATTGAAAAAGAACCGCATTCTCTGGCGCCAGCCCTCTCCCCGAGCCCTGCGCATGCCTCTGTACCTCCATACTTTGCTTCCGCAGCTCCTCTGAGTCTCAGTCTCTTTCTAGTTGCAGAATTTTCACTCAGCCAGCCTTCCTATAGGTCTGGGTGGTGTCCGTTTTTTTTCTTTTCGTTGTGATATTGAAATAGTTGTGCCCGGTCGCAATTCTGGTGTTTACCTATGCCGCCATCTTGGTTTCTCTGACTCTGCTTCATCTTAATCTTCTGCTTTTCCCTTAAACATTCTGGTCCTGTTTTGGCCATCGTCTTTCTTCGCACGTTCTCCCTGTGCCCTTGCATCCTATCCTGGTATGATGTTGATGACTCCCAAATCTGTATCTCTGGTCCATCATTCTTCTGAGCTCCAGAATATATGTCCAATTATCTTGTTTCATTTATGTTACAGTGAACACATTCCAAACTGAACACTTTATCTTTACCTAATCTTACTTCACTCAAGCTGCTTCTTGTTCCACACTTTGTTTTCTATTTCCATGGAGTACTTACTGTCCACTTGGTCACCCAAGCAACAGCTCAGACATTGTATTTCCATCACTGTCCACATCAAATTCAATTACCAAATCCTATTGAGTTCCCCAAATACAGTTACAATCTACCCACTTTCTTCCATCCCTTCTATCACTAATATAGTCCATATATGTGCT
>PVJC01029367.1:0-21924 GCA_004026665.1 Murina feae
TTTTTTTTTTTTTTAAAGATCTAATTGTCTTTATTAAGTGATCACAAATCAGGCAGCAACCCAGCTAGTAACCAGAAGGGTACTCCCCAGGTGGCTATTGTTGTGTTGGCTGTTGTCATTTTTTTATTTGACATTCTAAGGGAAAAGAGGCCAGTGCCCCTGACTAAATAGTCAGGCATTGCATATTTTAAGAATCCTTGCAGCACACTGGTTGAAAATCGCTGCCTTACACCGTTTTCTAGGAGTAGGTTCTGAATTAAACAGACAAGTGTCTGGAGTTAGTCCTCAGGTAGCCCCCAGACATGTCAGAACAGACAAACGCAGTACTGCGAGAATGAGGGCTGCTCTGCTGCCTCCGGACCTGGGGACGCAGGCTGCCGTCTTCAGGACCTGCGGTGCTGGGGAAGGAGATGAGGGAAGGGCAGGGGACACACAGGCTTTCCTGCCACATTCACATCGCCTTTTTCCTGACTGAGCATTGGTGTGGCTGGCACAAATCCTTAGCTCTTTCCCAGAGGTTGAGTAAAGTTGATTCTGACTATCTTTGCTCGATTTGTCACTTTTTCTGGAGGGACAGGCCCTTCGAGCTACTGATCCCTCTATTTTCCCTGGCATCAGGGGTCTGAATAGGTGATTCTTATTTTCCTTGATTAAACAAAAACAAAAACTTCCCCCTCCCCATTATTCAACAGATATTTATTGAGAGTCTGAGGCAGTGAGTAAAACAGAAACTGTTCGTGTCCTTGTGGAGTTGTCATCCTACTGTTGCTCCACCAAGATGATGTGAGGCAGTCTTGGGTGCTAAGAAATAAATGCTAGGCTGTAGGTGGTGTGGCTCATTTAGCCTGGGTGGAGTCAAGGAAGGCTTCCCTGAAGAGGTGGCTCAGACTGGAAGTAGAAGGGACAGGAGGAGACAAACAGAGAACTGTGCCCCAAGGCCAGAAAGCACTCAGGGTTCAAGAGGCAGAAAGGAGGTGATAGGGTGAGAGGAGTAACCAGGGAAGAGATGGGAGCAGTCAGTGCAGGCCACATCATGTAGCGTCCCTCTTCCCTTTGTAGCGTTGGCCTAGAATCTTAGCCTGGGGTCCTTACAACCATGGGGAGTTGGCAGACTGGTTTCTGGAGGTCAGGGATCCCCTGAAATCATAACCAAAAGATTCTAAGAATGTGCTGGGCAATCTTTGTGCGCTGCCCCCTACACTGCTCTGTGCCCTGGAAGGCTGATCTCTATACACTGGGTCAATCTGGCTGCTTGAGTTTGGCCCTGGCAGGAGATCTGAGGCCTGGAGAGGAGGAAGGCCTAGATACATAGCCACTGTTTCCCATCTGTTGGTCTGTCTCTCTACCAAAGCCTGCAACTCCAGCTCTCTCCAAATTCCAGGACCACTTCCTCCCCAGCAACTTCGGAACAGCTCCTGACCCCAGGAGTCACGGTTCCCTGTTGATTTCCTTCATCCTGTCCATGACTCCTCAGTGGTGCCTCTTCAGTACAACAGCTGTGTGACAGGTGACCAATACAAGCGTGTGTTGCTGTTTTTCTAAACTTAATTCCAGGTTATAGATTTCTGCGCCATATCAAATGCTTCCAGGATGAAGTCCTTATATTCAAGTTCCTTCACACACATTATTCCCTCCACCTAGCGTGCCCTTCCTCCTTCTCAAGACTTTTGGAGTCAGATATCTGGAAGAAATCTCAGTTCTGTCTCCTATACATCAAAGCCAAGAATCTCTTAACTCTTCTGTACACACAGGATAGAGCCACAAAGATAGACCGAATGAATATGTTTTGGCTTTCAGGCCAGACAGTCAAATATTTATGGCTCACTGCATGCCAAGCACTGTGGTAGGCTTAGGGAAGCTGCAGCAGACAACAAGGACCCTCTCCTTGCACCTCTGGAGGAAGAGAACTGGATGAATTCAGTAAATCCAAGCATGTTCTGTGAACCACCTTGACCTAATCTTACAGGATATATCAAACAACTGCAGAGTGTTTGTATATTTTAAGGGCCAATAGAATGTGGAGCAAGATATGCTCGGCCATTAAAAATGAATAAATTTCTGCCTTACCTGGTTTGGCTCGGTGGATTGAGTGTCGCCTAGAGACTGAAGAGTCCCAGGTTCGATTCTAGTCAAGGGCATATGCCTGGATGGTGGGCTCAATCCCTAGTAGAGGGTTTGCAGGAGGCAGCTGATCAATGATTCTCTCTCATCATTGATGTTTCTCTCTCTCCCTCTCCCTTCCTCTCTGAAATCAATAAAAAAATATTTTTAAAAATTAATAAATTTCAGAGGATTGAAATTATATGGAGTAAATTGTCTGACCACAAGGGAATTAAAGATCACTAATAGAAAGTTATTTAAAAAGCCCAAATATTTATAAATTAAGGAACACCTAAATAAATTATGGGTCATAGAAAAAATTCACAGGGAAAAAGATATTATTTCTAACAATGATAATGAATCACAATATATTAACATGTCTGCAATGTAGTTAAAGCAGTGCATAGAGGGAAATGTATAGCTTTAAATGCTTATATTAGAAGATAAAGGTTTTAAATCAATGATCTGCCCTGGCTGGGCTGCTTTGTTGATTGGAACATCATTCTGTACACCAGAATGTTGGGGGTTAGATTCCTGGTCAGGGCACAAACCTAGGTTTCGGGTTCAGTCCCTGGTCTGGGCGCACAGGGGAGACAACTGAAAAGTGTTAGTCTCTCACATCAATGTTTCCCTCTCTCTTCCTCTCTGTTTCAAATCAATAAAAACATATCCTTGGGTGAAGATTAATATAAATTCTGGAAAAAAATAGATGATCTAAGTTTCCATCTTAAGGAGCTAATTAAAGAAGAGTTGATTAGACACAAGGTAAATAGAAGGAAGAAAAAGTAAAGATAAGACCAAAAGCAAAGAAATAGACAACAGTAATTAGAGAAAAATAGCAAAGTAAAAAGTACTTTGAAAAGATGAATAAAATGTTAATTTCTAGCAAGACTAATCAAGGGGAAAAACCCCCCACAAATTATGTTGCCAATGGGACATCACCACAGACCCTACAGACATTAAAAGGATAACAAGAAAACATTAACAGTTTATACCACTAAGTTCTACAACTTAGATGAAATGAACAGATTCCTTGGAAACAACAAGCATACTAATTGCAATAAAAGAAAATTACAAGGCACTATGGGAGAATTCAGCAAAGGAGTTTTTCTAGGTTCAGAGGGATCTGGACAGGTTTCACAGAAGTTATATGTAAGCTGAGACCTGAAGAAGTGGAATTTGACCAGAGTGATAGAATTATGCCCAAAGGTCCTGGTACTGGAACGAGGGTTGTGTGTCCAAAGGAAAAAAAGTCTAGTGGTCTTTTCGGTGTTTGGTGTACACATGTTTATGTCCTTCGTGGGTGTAAACCTCCAGGTGGACCCAGTTAATTTGAACAGAAGTGTTTAGAGAGCAAAGCAAACCTTCTTGTCAAACAAATCTTTGCAAGTTTCTCAGCTGGAGCTGGAAGGCAATGTATTCTGCAAAGTATATCATTGCCTCAGTTCCGGAGCTAGTGTTTCACCTGGCTTGCGAAGCTCCTAAAGCTTTTCTTCTCTGTGGCTTCACATTGGAAATGCTCACGCCCCTCGTGGCATTGTGCTTCATATCATGAGCCCTTTGGATCTCTGTCTGCTCCCCTTAGCCGCATTGTACAGAGCAACGAGACGAGGCTTCAAAGGAGAACCATGCCCTCCCTGCCTGAGGTCACAGAGGCCAAGCCCTAACCACCCTCCATCTGACACGTACATCAACTTTGGCGCTGGTTGGGCTGTGGTGTATGTCCTGGGCATGGATTTCCCCAACAGCGCACAGTCCTTATCCTTCCTCATGTCCAGGAGTCCTCTCAGGGGTAGAAAAAACAAATACACCCTACCATCTCATTGTTTGTCCCTCACATCTTCAGAACTATGACCACCAAGGCTCCGAGAGGTGCTAGGGTCCGATGTGCACCAATGGAAGGGGTGGGGAGAGGAGAAGGAGTCTTTCAGTAACTCAAATATATATGCAACTTCCTGCCAGTGAGGAAACACTCGGCGAGAAGCAGCCCAGCTTCTCCTTTCCCTGCTCTGGCCGCACAGAAGGAGTCACAGAAGGAGTTGTGGTGAACCTTGGGCCACACTGGCCTCAGCCAGACTGCCTGGCCAGTCGCTGGAGAAGCAATGCCCTGGACTGTCCTGCTCTTTGCAGCTGGTGAGCCTGACACCCCTGCACTCCCCACCCCGAGCCACTCCCCATGCCTGCCCACCTTACCTCTGCTCTCGGGGCAAGAACCTGTACCGGGGGGTCTGCCCTCCCCAGGTGCTAGAGAAGGCTGAGCCCTGACAGATTTGCCCCAGAGCCTTGGAAATGTCCCGGGAGCATGGGCTTTCCTTTATTGGGCTCCTCGTTATCCCCACATCATGGTTATCAGAAATGCCACCCCGCCGAGGAGAGCGGTGCCCACGCCCCATGACTCAGCCCTGTTGGCCTCTGAGGCCCCCCACCTCCAGGGCCAGAGCAGCTGATTTGCTGGGGGACAGCGGAAGGCTTGTGTAGACCTCACCTGAGCCAGATCCACACTGTGCTCAGGAGCCTGGGGGCAGCTGGGAAGGCACTGGTCCCTCCTGTAGGAAACTGAACCCCGAAATCTATATTCCTCACCAAAACCCCGGGAAGTAAGCTAGAACCTCTCAGCCCTCCCCTCCTCCAGCTCTCCCTGTCCCTCATGCCCCCTAGCCAGCCTCCCTGAATACCCCACACCCCTCATACCTCCCAGCCTTTGCTGTCCTTTCTGCCTGAAATGCTTTCTCTCAGCTCTTCCTGTGTCGCTTCTTCAGGGAAGCCCTCCGTGGCCATCCCAGCTACCGCAGCCTTCTCATTCCTCGAACGTGCTGCACAGCATTTCTTATCTCCTTGAGAACATGAGCTCCCCGAGGCAGGCATGTCTGTCTGTCTGTCTCATTCACTGCTCTGTCCTCCTTACCTAAAGCAGGGCCTGGTGCATAGTCAGTACTGGTGATTGAAGTAAGGAGAATGTAATTGCATTGCTGTGTAATAACTACTGCTATCATTAAAAAAGTGACTCAGCCCTAACCAGTTTGGCTCAGTGGATAGAGCGTCAGTCAGCCTGTGGACTGAAAGGTCCCAGGTTTGATTGCAGTCAAGGGCATGTACCTTGGTTGCGGCGCATCCCCAGTAGGGGGCATGCAGGAGGCAGCTGATCGATGTTTTTCTCTCATCGATGTTTCTAACTCTCTATCCCTCTCCCTTCCTCTCTGTAAAAAAAAAATCAATAAAATATATTTTTTCTAAAAATGACTCAAAGCAGTGACCCCTGACCATGTACAAGGGACTTGATCCCCCAACATCGCAGTAGGGTGGGGTTGACTAGCCTCCAGTTGTACATAAAAATCAAGGTCCACAGACGTTTATCAACCTGTTTGAACCTATCTTGATTTGAATGTCTTCTAGATCGTGTAAAAGTAATTAAAGATGTATCTTCCATGCTACGTGTATAATAAGACCTTCTATTGATTGTGTATATGCCTTTGATGGATTTCCCCCTCCAAATGATCAGCTGTGTGCTAGTATTTGACGAGTGAAAAATAAACCTGTCATCAGTTGGGGGAGGGAGGAACAAGGTCCAGACAGTGTGAGCCACTTGCCCAAAGCCACACAGCCAGGGTGGCCCCTGCTCTAATCACCCGTTCACCCAACCTCCCTTTTCTGTCTTGTAGGCTCCATGGCGATCCCAGCACCATCCATCCTGCTGGTGCCCCCACACCCCAGCAGCCAAGAGGACCCCATCTACATCGAATGCACGGCCCCCCAGGGCTTCCCAGGGGCCAATTTCACGCTGTACCAAGGGGAGAAGGTGGTCCAGCTCCTGCAGGCCCCTGCAGACCAGCTCAGGGTCACCTTCAACCTGAGTGGTGGCTGGGAGGCTGCGGGAGGAGCGTTTCACTGCCAGTATGGCGTGTTAGGCGAGCACCGGCAGCCGCAGCTGTCAGACCTCAGTGAACCTGTGCATGTGTCCTTCCCAGGTAAGACCCTTCACCAGCCCTCACTGCCTGGCTCCGCGTTCTCACCACCAAGCCTTTCCAAGTGCTGTTCCCTCTACCTGGAAGTTGTCATAGGAACAGCCAGGCTTCCACTTGCCAGGATTTACTCCCTTTTCCTTGTTTAAGCCTCACAGTCATCCCGTGCGATGGGTATAGTCATTCTCCTCATTTTGCAGATAAGAAAACCAAGGCACAAGAGATGAAGGGACTTGCCCGACTCACACAGTGAGCAGGCAGCAGAGTTGGGATTCCACGGGCCTTCAAAGCCCAGGCATTAAGTGCGCTTGCTCTGCTGCCCCTCCTGGCCATGGAACGTTTTAGAGCTCCTGCCAGTTGTAAGAATTATTCCGTCTGCCAGGAGGGCAAATTAGCTGCAAGGATGAAATACAGCCTGGTGAAGGGTGTCGTTTTATTTTTTTAAATATATTTTTACTGATTTCAGAGAGGAAGGGAGAGGAAGAGATAGAAACATCAATGATGAGAGAGAATCCGCTGCCTCCTGGGGACTGAGCCCAAAACCCGGACAAGTGCCCTCGACCAGAATCAAACCCAGGACCCTTCAGTCCACAGGCCCACACTCTATCCACTGAGCCAAATCAGCTAGAGCTAAAGAGTGTCATTTTCAATACAGAGGAGAGTGGTCAGGGAATACTTCTCTGAGAAGACAGTGTTTGAGAACAGACCTGAATGATAAGGATCCAGCCACATGAATGTCTCTGGCAAGAAGGTTCCAGGTAGAAGGAGCAGGATGTGCAAAGGTCCTGAGACTGGAGTGTACCTGGTGTGTTTGAGCAACATGGAGGCCCCCATGATTGAAGCCTAATGAGCAAGGAGGAAAGTGGGGAGAGATGAGGGCAGGGAGGTAGAAAAAAGGATCTTGTAGGGCCCTGTGGCTGCAGGAAGGACTCTGGCTTTTTGGGTGAGTGGGACAGAAGTTCGAGAGGGCTGCTGATCTTTTCAAGACAGGGGGTGGGAGTGGGCTCTGGATCAAGGAGCAGAGAGAGGGAGGAGCCTCCAGGTGGAGGGTCTGTGTCAGCATCAATCAGAACTTTCCAGCTGCAAATAGAACTTCGTTGCTAGCAGAGGCTCACACGTTGTGATGACAGAACAGTCTTATGTCCTTCCCAGCCGCAAGCTCTACTATCAAAGGCCCCCTTCTCTTACCTTGGTCCTGTGGTCTCAGAATGGGGAGGTGACAACCCTTACCCACCCACCCCCAGATGAATGAATGAACAAGGCTAACACTGTGAGAACACCAAGTGTGTATTTCTCCTTCACCCTCCTGGCTTAGCTCCTGACCTCCACTGGGGTCAGGGCATCTGCTCCAGGCTCCCCTGAGAGATCCTCTCTCTCTCCAGGGAGGGGCAGCCAAATCCTTTGCAGACAAAACTCTGGACCTGAGGCTTCAGCTTCTGTGGCTGACCTCTGTGTAGGCTTTATGGTCCAACCATGGCTGGGGTGGGGATTTGTCCCCTGACCCCCTGGTACCCATGCTGAAATCAACAGGAATCTTCAGGCTGCGAGTAACTGAAAACGACTCAAACTGGCTTCGACAACAAAAAGGGATTTATTGATTCGCTGAACTGAAGTCAGATCACAGTACTGACTTCAGGCATGGCTGGATCCAGGTGCCCAAAGGTGTCAGGAATCATTTGCCACCTCTCAGTTCAGCTTTCTTTTGCGTCATATTCTCAGGCAAGCCCTCCCCCACATGATAGCAAAATTCTACCCAGCAGCTCCAGATGTATATCCTACCAGTTTTATAATATTAGGTAGAGGAGTAAACCTCTCTTCCCAGCAGAGGCCTATCCAAAGTCTCAGAATTAATTCTCATTGGCTCAGCTTGGGTCATATGCCCATCCCTGAACCAATCACAATGACCAGGGAGAGGGAATATGCTAATTGGCTAGATATAAGGCTTGCTGGGTCCCTAGGGTCCAGTTACACTCAAGCCACATGGTTGGGGGACAAGGAGGGGAAGTTAGCTCTCCCAAGATGACAGTTGTCCTACCTCCTCCCTTGCCTCCACAACTCCATGACTTGCCCACTCTCTCTTTCCCCATTTTCCTCTAGTACCCACTTGGATCCTGGCACTCTCCTTGAGCCTGGCTGGAGCCCTTCTCCTTGCTGGGCTGGTGACGGTTGCTGTGGTGATCAGGAAAGGTAATAGCAGGCAAAGAAAGCCTCACCAGAGGATATGTTTATTGATTTAGAGAGAGAGAGGGAGAGAGAGAGAGAGAAAAAGAAGCATCCATGTGAAAGAGAAACATTGATGAGTCGATGTGTCACCTCCCGCGTACACCCTGGGATCAAATGCGCATGCAACCGGGTATGTGCCCTGACTGGGAGCTGAACCCACAACCTTTTGGTGCACAGGATGAGGCTCTAACCGAGCGAGCCGGCCTGGGCTCTAAGATTCTTTCATCTTCTCAAGCTGAAACTTTGTCCCTATTAAACATTAATTCCCCATCCTCTTGCATCCAATCCCTGGCATCTACTGAAATTAATTTTAAAAAAATCCTTGCCCGAGGATATGTTTTCATTGATTTCTTTTTTTTTTTTTTTTTTAAGAGAGAGGACGGGAGAGGGATAGAGAGACATAGAAACATCCATGAGAGAGAAATATCATTGATTGGATGCCCCCTGCACACCCCAACAGGAGATCGAACCCGCAACTTGGGCATGTGCTCTAACCAGGAATCGAACCAGTGACTTCTTTTTTTTTTCTTTTTCTATTTTATTGATTTTTTACAGAGAGGAAGAGAGAGGGATAGAGAGTTAGAAACATCGATGAGAGAGAAACATGGATCAGCTGCCTCCTGCACGCTCCCCACTGGGGATGTGCCCGCAACCAAGATACATGCCCTTGACTGGAATCGAACCTGGGACCCTTGAGTTCGCAGGCCGACGCTCTATCTACTGAGCCAGACCAGTCAGGGCGAACCAGTGACTTCTTAATTCCTGGGTCAAAGCTCAACTGTTGAGCTACACCAGCCGGGCCGAAGGATATGTTTTTATTGATTTTAGGTAAAGAGGAAGGACAAGAGAAAGCGGGAGAAACATCAGTGGGTCAATCAGTCACCTCCCATATGTGCCTTAACCAAGGATCAAACCCAAAACTTAGGTATGTGCCCTAACGGGGAGTTGAACCCACAACCTTTTGGTGTATGGGACAATGCTCCAACCAACTGAGCCGCCAGGCCAGGGCCAGACAACCTTTTTTAAAATTATAAGGTATTTTTTACTTATTTATTTTAATCCTCACCTGAGAATATTTTTCCATTGATTTTTAGAAACAGTGGAAGAGAGAGGGAAAAACAGAGTGAAATATTGATGCGAGAGAATCACATCAATTGGTTGCCTCCTGCACGGGCCCTACCAGGGCTCCAGGCCAGAGAGGAGCCTGCAACCAAGGTACACGCCCTTGACCGGAATCGAACTCGGGACCCTTCAGTCCCCAGGCTGATGCTCTATCTACTGAGCCAAACCAGCTAGGGCCAGACAGACTTTTAATATCTGCCGTTTTTCAGATGTCTTGAAACAGTGATGTCCAGTTGAAATTTTTTCCTCTTCTCATGTAATGTCTATATAACGAAGAAATTGAGAATGTAGCCGCCCATTTAACAGGAAAATGAGTTTAACTCTCCAAGGGCCATCTTTTGTGTGGGCCATATATGATCACCAAGGATTATTCAGTCAGGAGTTGAATGTACGCCCTGGGGTGGCTCAGCTGGTTGGAGCGCTGTCCCGGGCACCAGAAGGGTAAGTTTCATTCCGGGTCAGAGCACATACCTAGGTTGTGGGTTTGACCCCTGGTTGGGTGCGTGCAGGAGGCAGCCTCTCTCGCTCACTCGCTCTCCTTTCTAAAACAAAACAATTCAACATGCTTGTACCTTGTTTGACGTTTTTACCAACACACATTACTCATGTACTTGGGGAAAATAAATGTTTGCAGTAGTTCTCCTGTTGAGTGGCAAATTTGCTGGGGGAGAAGGCAAATGTCTGAGGGGGGGGGGACGCTTTTGGCCTTTTAGCTTTCGGAAACTTGCAACCAGGATGCACCCAGGACCGAAATCTAACAAATGCTTGTTTATTTTTTGTTCCCCAGTTAAAGTAAAACAAATGCAGAAGAAAAGGTGAGACCATCCCTGGACCCCCTCAGAGGGTGGGTTTGGGAGAAAGACCTATTCAGTCGCAGGGCATGACTTCCTGGTGGCGTTAGGGAGGTCATTCTCTGACCATCCAGGAAGAAAGGCCACGGACAGCAGTGGTTTAGGGACCCTAACAGCCGGCCAGGTTCTGGGAACAGAAGGCACTTCCCTGGCTGTGTGGGCGCTCCACCGCAAACAGCATGGAGCGAAGGGAGGGGCGCCGCTTAGGAACCGGTGTGCGGGTCACTGTGCTAGGAGACTCTGAAGCTAGAGCCCCTGTTAGCTTCATAGTGGCCCCGGAAGCAGGCACTATAAATAGCCCCATTTTACAGACCAGGAGATTGGGGCACAGGGAACTGGTGGCTGAGCCTTCCTCACATTCTTTGACTGCCAGCTGCTCAAAATGTTCTAATCACTCTAGAAGTCCACAGTGGGAGGAGGCGAGTGGCATCCCTGGGGTTGGGCAGTGCCCAACTTGATGCCCTGGTTCCCTGGGCATCAGGATGTTCCAACTGAGCCGGGCCTCGGTTTTCTCCCCTCTGAGCCGGGAGTGGGGGGCAGGCACCTGCTGCCTGGTGGCAGAGAGCCAGCAGAAGCCCTGGGATGGAATCCTGACTTCATCTGGCTGGTGAGGCTCTCACAAGAGAACTTCCATATGAGAGGATTCAGGATGGGTGGGGAAGTAAGATCAAGTTTGGGGCCTGGAAAAAGCCTCCTGCCGGCGATGGCGTCACTGTCTTCCCAATCCCTTTGCAGAGAGCGGGATTCCTGCTGGGCCCAGGGTAACTTCACCACCACAGGTTTGTGCTTCCTCCTTGATCCTGTCCCTCTCCCTCCTCCCAGGCGGGGTTCACTGCCTCAAAACACTATGGGCCTCACTACTCATTACTGAACCTCTTTTGGGGCTGATCACTTCCCTTGGGGGCAAGAATACACTCTCTCCCCTTTCCAACTCCCCTCCACCCCATGTTTCACCGCTCATCTTCTCTTCTTGCCTATGCTTGGGCCTTTCATGCACACTGCCCTTTACCTAGAGTACTCTTCTTCCCTCTGGTCTCAGTCTGAAGGTCACCTCCTCCGGGAAGCCTTCCTTGATTTTCTAGACAGGGTCTGTGCTTTCTACTTACATGATTCCAATAGGCACCCTGTCATTCTTCTTGCCCCTTCCTAGAAACACATTCAAGTAATCTTGCCTGTTGGGCATGTAATATTCGCCTCCACCGCTGGACGGTCAGCTCCGCGGCGGGGCGGGGCGGGGAGGGGGGTGGAGGGGGAGGAAGCACTGCGTCTGTCTTGTCCACTGGAGCACCCTGGTGCTTTCATGGTATCTGTCACCGGTCTCAAATGGAGCTCCATTTGTGGTCCAGACGTGTCGTTCTGCCGGCTTCCACCAGGGGGCGAGGGGTAGCCAGTCTGTGTGCATGATGTTCGGGAAGGGGCCTCCGAAGGGAGACACTCCATTCCTGTACTTTTCTCACTGTCTCATGCATTTGTTGAGCACCTACTGTGTGTTGAGGTCTATGGGGCTCCCTCAATGACCAAGACAGAGGTGGTCTCTGACCACAAGCTCACATTCCGGGGGTGGGGTGGGGGAGGAGTAACAGCTGATATTGGCCCAGATCTGTGGGGGCTAGGAGGGCTGTGCCCCAAAGAAGTGATATTTAAGTAAAGACCTGAAGAAGGCGCTTCGGGGAGAACCTGGGGCAGTGGAGGAGCTGAGAGATGCTCCCGAAAGCGGGAGTTGAGATGAGGAACCCATTTTCCAGAGGGTAGCGAGAGGCTGCTGAGGAGGGCTTGGAGCAGAAGAGAGGCGTGATACAATTTGCGACTGTGAACGGCTCACCCTGTGAATGAGCTGGAAGGGAGCAAAGCGGATGCCCGAGACGGTGTAGACCCTTTCCTCAGGCTCTACATTGGGTGTTGGGCTTGGGGAAGTGGGTGAACAAGGAATTGAAACTCGCCCCAGTTTTGGTTTCCCTCTCTTTCTTTTTCAGACATGTCCTTTGATAATTCCTTGTTTGCTATCTCACCGGTAAGTTGTTTCATGTCTTGATCCCTGGCTTACTGTCCTAATGCCAGGAAGGCAGCGGTCACCACCAGGCTGGGTTGACCTGCTGTTTCTGAGCTTGGGGGGAGGGAGGGCGCCGCTGGGAAAAGCCCAGAATCACTGAGCAGGGTTTGTTTGTGAGCTGAGAATTGGCTCTGAGACATCCCGGGGGATTGGAGGTGGCCTCATCCAGGCCATTGTGTGGCAATGGGCAGGCTCCTGGGGCTGCTTGGTCTTGGGGTCAGCACTGTCTTTGCATTTAGTTGGGATGACCCCTTAGAATGGTAACAGAGGGGACTCCGGGGGACCTGGTGGTTTTGGGGGGATCATGCAGCCTTATGACAATTTGATGCACACTGTAGCCCCCTCCTGGTATAAAGAACAGCCTACTTTGTGTTCAGTTTCTGAGACTTCAGCTTAAATGTTCCTGTTGTACATTTTCCTTTTTAGTGGGGAGGGTCTCACTACACACACCCCTCCTCATCAAGGGGTATGGCTCCCCTAGATCATACATGTTTGAGCTGGGATTTGAACCCCTCTGCACAACTGCATCTTGGGATGGCCTTGGTGTTTATACTTTACTAGAGGCCCGGTGCACAAAAATTTGTGCACTTGGGGGGGGGGTCCCTCAGCCAAGCCTGGCCTGTGCTTTCTTGCAATCTGGGACCCCTCAGAGGATGTTCACCTGCTGGCTTAGGCCTGCTCCCCTGAGAATCGGGCCTAAGCTGGCAGTCAGACATCCCTCTGGCAGCCGGGAGCCCTCGGGTGATGTCCACTTGACAGCGGGGAGCAGGCCTAAGTTGCAGTCAGACATCCTTAGCGCTGCTGAGGAGACGGGAGAGGCTCCCACCACCACTGCTGTGCTGGCAGCTGGTAGCCTGGCTTGTGGCTGAGCAGAGCCCCCCTGTGGGAGTGTACTGACCACCAGGAGGCAGCTCCTGCATTGATCGTCTGCTGCCCTCTGGTGGTCAGTGTGTCATAGTGATCAGTCATTCCCAGTGGTTCTGCTGTTAGGGTCAATTTGCATATTGCCCTTTTATTATATAGGATTACTTTTTTTTTTTTACTAAGTTAGAGAAGGCTGAGCCATGGACACCATAGATAAAGAAAATGTTCAGCTGCTCCTCTTCACACAGAGAGGAGTACAGGTCTGAGGTGAAGTGGCCCCACTCGAGGTGGTCTCAAATGTCCCATTTGGACAAGTAGACACTTTGTTTTTGTTTTTTTAAAATATACTTTATTGATTTTTTACAGAGAGGAAGGGAGAGGGATAGAGAGTTAGAAACATCCATGAGAGAGAAACATTGATCAGCTGCCTCCTGCACACCTCCTACTGGGGATGTGCCCGCAACCAAGGTACATGCCCTTGACCAGAATTGAACCTGGGACCTTTCAGTCCACAGGCCAACGCTCTATCCACTGAGCCAAACTGGTTAGGTCCAAGTAGATACTTTGGGAATGCTGTCAGGGCACCTGGGGCAGAGTCCTCTTCTTGAAGCACCCAGATGGGGACTGGGGTGGGGGTGGGGGAGGCAAGAGTATTGGATTGGTCATCGCACCCTTCCTGGGCATCTGGACAAGAACAGAATGAGGCCCTCCCTCCCTCAGAGCTTCTTGTGTTTGTATGTGTGTGTGTGTGTTTAAATGGAAAATTTTATGTGTGTGTGTGTGTGTGTGTGTGTGTGTGTGTGTATTCCCGAGAGGAAAGGAAAGGGAGAGAGACAGAAACATCAATGATGAGAGAACCATTGATCAGCTGCCTCCTACATGCCCCCTACTGGGGATCGAGCCCACAATCCAGGCATGTACCCTGACCGCAATCCAACCGTGACCTCCTGGTTCATAGGTCAACGTTCAACCATTGAGTCACACCAGCTGGGCTCCCTCAGAGTTTCTTATTTCTATGGGGGGAGACAGACGATGCCACATGTGGGGAGTGACCAGGAAACTTGCTTCTCACTTACGTAGCGAATCCGAGGCATCTCAGAGATGAGCAACAAGCAGGATGTGGCTGCAGAAGATTGATCCAACCTCAGGACACCTTCTTGGCAAAGGACATATAACTGGGGAAGAGGGGAGTGAGGGGCTGACATGCCATGTGGAGAACTTTGACTTTTACCCCAAGTGGGATGGGAGCCACAAAGGTTTCAGAGCAGAGAAAGGACATAACCGGATTCAGGTGTTCATGGGCTGTGGGGACGACAGACTTGGAGAGTGTGAACGGACTGGCACTCAAAGTGGTTTGGTTCAGCGTGTGGGTAACAGAGGTGGAAGAAGCAAACAGTAGGTCAGGTAGGTGCAGCGGATGGGAAACAAGGCACTGCTTTTTCTTTTTTTTCTTTTTATCCTTGGGTCCAAGGTTATGTTTATTGAGAGAGAGAGGAAGGAAGTGAGAAAAAAATATTGATATGAGAAAGTTGCCTTTTGTATCTGCCCAGACCGGGAATTGAACCGGCAACCTTTTGGTGCTTGGGACTACACTCCAACCAACTGAGTCACTTGGCCAGGGTATGGCCCTGATTTTGTATTAGATGAGGCCTAGAGGAGGAAGAGGAGGCGGGCGGGGAGGTGTCTTGGGGAGAGAAAAGGGACAGACCACCTCATTCGGAGACATGAGTCTGGAATTCCAGAGAGAGGAGCAGGGAAGGTTAAACAGGTCCCCAGTCCCCAGCCTTGGCCCCAGGCTGTTCAGCCGTCTGAGGTCTTAGCTCTGGAAACAAATCCCGAGTTGTAAAGAAATGCCAGTGGATAGGGCAAATTCTAAAATTTTCCGTGAGAAGCCACAGGCTTAAGGCACAAGCCTGATGATTTTCCTTTTTAAAAAGACATTTAGCCCTAACGGTTTGGCTCAATGGATAGAGCATCGGCCCTGGGACTGAAGGGTCCTGGGTTCGATTTTGATCAAGGGCACCTACCTCATACCTTGGTTGCAGGCTCGATCGTCAGCCCTGCCCTGGTCAGGGTGTGTGAGGAAGGCAACCAATCAATGTGTCTCTCTCCCATCGATGTTTCTCTCTCTCTGTCTTTCCCCCTCCCTTCCACTCTCTCTAATAATCAATGCAAAAAAAAAAATATATATATATATATATATATATATATATATATATCCTTGGGTGAGGATTAATAACAACAACAAAAAAGACAATTAAAATGAAACTATGGAAAACAGAAACAACTTATTTCTCAGTATCTTAGCCCTGGTGACTATATATTTATTGCTATATTTGTAATTAAAGTTATTTTAATATAAAACACACCCATATGTCAAGTTATACATACAGTAGTGTTTTTTTCTATCCCTTAACCCTTCTCAACCCACTGGTCTCTCTCTCTCTACAGACATAGAAGTAACCACTGTTAGGAGCTTCTTGCAAAATGCAAGCAAAGGTTAAAATAGCAAATCTATATCCTTACCCTTTGATTTTATCATAAAGATTTTTTATTGAGCCCTAACTGGTTTGGCTCAGTGGATAGAGCGTCAGCCTGCGGACTCAGGGGTCCCGGGTTCGATTCCGGTCAGGGGCATGTGCCTTGGTTGCGGGTACATCCCCAGTGGAGAGTGTGCAGGAGGTGGCTGATCAATGTTTCTCTCTCATCGATGTTTCTATTTCTTTTATCCCTCTCCCTTCCTCTCTGTAAAAAATCAATAAAATTAAAAAAAGATTTTTAATTGATTTTTTTAGAGAGAGAGGAAGGGAAAGGCAGAGAGAGAGAGAGAGAGAGAGAGAGCAAAACATGGATCAGCTGCCTCCTGCAACCCAGGCATGTGCTCTGACCAGAGCTGAAGAGGCAATTTGGTGTATGGGATCACGCCCAACCAATCCGTACTGGCCAGGATTATCCTCATTCTCTTAAGCATCAATGATAGCATGACATCTACATTGTTAAGTATGGTGCGTCTTTTCCTTAATGGTAAGTTCTAGTGATCTTTTCTAGTTTCTTTTTCCCCCCCAAATTGTAGTAAAATATACATAATAAAATGTACCATTTAACCATTTTTTAAAATATATTTTATTGCTCCTTTACAGAGAGGAAGAGAGAGAGATAGAGTTAGAAACGTCGATGAGAGAGAAACATTGACCAGCTGCCTCTTGCACACCTCCCACTGGGGATGTGCCCAAAACCAAGGTCCATGCCCCTGACCGGAATTGAACCCGGGACCCTTGAGTCCACAGGCCGACGCTCCATCCACTGAGCCAAACCAGTTAGAGCACCATTTAACCATTTTTAAAATTTTTATTGATTTTAAAGGGAGAGAAACATTGATTTATTGTTCCACTTAATATTGGCATTTGTTGGTTAATTTTTTCATGGGCCCTGACTGGGGTAAACTCACAACCTTGGGGTATCAGGTTGATACTCTAATCAGCTGAGCCAGCCACCCAGCTGGGATCCCATTGTAACTATTTTTAAGCAGGGCAGTTCTGTGGGCTTAAGTACATCTACATTGTTGTGCAAACATCACCATCTTTCATTCATAGACTTGTCTTGCAAAACGGAAACTCTGTTTCCACTATACAGTAACTCCTCAGTATTGGCAACCACCCAGCCCTTGGCAACCACCATTCTACTTTCTGTTTCTGTAGATTTGCCTTTGTTTGTTTGTTTGTTTGTTTGTTTTAAAGAGAGAGGAAGGGAGAGGGAAAAAAATATCAATGTGAGAGAGAAACAGCAATGGATCGGCTGCCTCCTTCATGCCCCCTACTGGGGATTGAGCCTGTCCAGACATGTGCCCTGCCCTGACCATCAACCTTTTGGTGCATATGCAACAACATTCAAGCAACTGAGGTACACCAGCCAGGGCATGTAGATTTGCCTTTTTTGGACATTTTAAATAGAAGTGCGTCTATACAAAGTTCATCCTTTTGTGTCTGGCTTATTTCACTCAGCATAATGTTTTCTAGGTTCACTCATGTTGTAGCTGGTCAGAATTTCCTTCCTTTTTAAGGTTGAATACTATTCCATTGTGTGTGCGTACCACATTTTGTTTATCCAATCACCCACTGACAGACACTTGAGTTGCCTCCATCTTCTGGCTCTTGTGAATAGTGCTGCCACGAACACATGAACATGGGTGTGCAAGTAGTGGTGTCCCTGCTTCTCAATTCTAGTTTCTTTTTGGAACGTTAGAAACCTGTGCTGTTGGCTGAAATGAAAATGAAGCAGCTGACAGATCTCTTAGCTTGTACGGTGTTACTACACTGAGGATCTTGAGGATCTTGATATTTACTTTGTAAGACCCTATAAAGTGCGAGCGACTTTTTTGTTTTTGTTTTATAAACAAAGAGACTGAAGCTGGTTATGTGCCTTACCCGGGTCACCCAGCTTAGGGAGGACCGCCCTGCGCTCACCTGCCAGGCTTCAGGTTTAGCAGGGTCATCACTTCTAGGCTGGCATTTGGAGCAGGAGCCTGCAAGGCAGAGGAGAGGGTAGACATTAGAGGAAGCCCAGAATGGAAAGGGAGGAGATAATGGTAATGGCTTTGTTCACTTAACACTTAGTACTTTTACAATGTGATGTGCCAGATGCTTTAGTTCCTTTGTGCTTCTTCGTAGCAACTCTAGGAGGGGGGTATTAGTGCTCTCCCTATTGTGCAAAAGGGGAAACTGAGCACAGAGGAATTAAGTCATTCGACTGAAGTCTCACACTAGGAAGTACTGGAGCTGGGATCTGGACCCAGGGTGCTTGGTTCCCTATTCAGCAGAGGGGAAGGCAGGAGGATGGAAGGCAGATCAGGGCCCTGAAGCTGTGGAGTATGTGGGGGTGGGGGTGAGATGAGATCTGGTAGACTTCGGAGTCGGAGTCTCACACTCAGAACATGGGGAAACCCTGAAACCCCAAATCACCCGGTTCTATTTCTCTTCCACAGACAAAGAAAATGACTTCAGAAGATGCAGCCACCCTGGATGCTTGCTCAGGTTCTGCAGCAACCCATGAAAACTCCGGGCCCCGGAAGAGGCCCACCTCCACATCATCCTCACCTGAACCCCCGGAATTCAGCACCTTCCGGGCCTGCCAGTGAGGCTGAGAACTGCCGCTGCACCCCCACCCCTGTCCATACACTCCGCTCTCTCACTTGATCTGGTGGGGCCAGGTGGGCTCTAGCTGCTGCTTTCTCAGGGAATTGAACAGAGACAAAAGGGATGCCTGGCCTTGGAACCTTCCTCACAGAGGAGCAGGAGTAGAAAGGCAGGGAGCAGGCACTGGCTGGGAGCTGGACAGAAGGCAGGAAGTCTCTCTTTGGAATCTCAGCTTCTCAGACGACCAGGGAAGTTGTTATGATCCCGTCTGGTCCCCAGCTGGGCCAAAAGAGGTCAGAGCTTTCTGCACACCCCTCCTGTTTCCTCTTCCCTTGCCACAACCCAACTTGACTTTTGGAGCAGGGTACCTGGGGGTATGTTTTGAGTGTCTGCCTTGCTCCTATGCCTAAGTTATTAATTATAGCACATGTTGAGCTGTCCCCAAGACCTCTATGGAGTGTAATTCTTCAAGCCTGGGACTTCTGGGGACCAATCGCTGGATGCCTGGTGCGTGGGGCGAGTACCCCTCAACTGCATGCAGACAAGGGTGTTTACAGGGAGGCCCAGGACGGTGTGGGGAGGGGACAAGGCCTCAGAGAATCTGCTAAAATCCTGGTGTTGCTGGGTAGAGGAGGTGGAATGATGCGAGGACGGAAAAGGAATATTGAGGAGAATGAATAGTAAATAGAAGGTCCAGGGAAGGGTGGGAGCTGGGGAAGATAAGTGGCCACAAAACTCTTTGGGTCCCCCCAAAAGCAGCCCTGGAACAGTGGAAGGGGGGGACTTGAAAGGAAGGTGTGTGTGTGTGTGTGTGTGTGTGTGTGTGTGTGTGTGTGAAAAGGGACTTTGCCATGTTCAGCTGTATTCACCAGCCAGGCAACATTGAGGAAAGGCAAAGTAGGGGCTAACGGAGGGGTCCAGAGGGAGAGGTCCAAAAATTTTTGTGGGGGAGGAGACAGTGAAGGTCTGAGCATGGAGGAGGGGGCACTGTGGGACTGGAATGGAGATGGGGAACAGAGAAGGAATGCTTGAATGTTGCGGAGAGAGGTTTAGGTTGGGTGTAGAGCGAGCATGTCAAATTCAAAGGCTAACACGGGCCAAATAAACAAGGTTTAAGTACAAAAGCTTCAACTTTCATAGAAACGTAGGTTTATTTCGATAGACATGCTGAATACAAAGGGCTGAAATAAATGAGTAATCATTAACATAAAGTAGTAGAACACTTTATTTTTAATTTTTTAAAAATATATTTTATTGATATTTTACAGAGAGGAAGGGAGAGGGATAGAGAGTTATAAACATCAATGAGAGAGAAACATCGATCAGCTGCCTCCTGCCCCCTCCACCCCCCCTTCCCCCGCCGCCGGGGATGTGCCCGAAACCAAGGTACATGGAATCGAACCTGGGACCTTTCAGTCCACTGAGCCAAACCCGTCTGGGCAGTATTTTTTTCTTGAACCTTAACTTCCAGACATGGAATAACTGCACAAATTAATAAGCGTAACACAAATAAACCTATTTCTCTTGTTCTTTGAAAGCGAAATATTTCCTGTTGCGCACACCAAACAAGTCAGTCCAAGACTAGTGACGTGGCAATCGTCTGCTAAAATCTTCGCTGCTGGTATTAGTGGAGAGAAATGGTGCGCCTGCGCGTAAGGTGTGTAAGGGAAATGAATGCAACACGATTGTAGTGATCAGTCATTAGCGAACGTTGTAGTTCGTTATTAATAATTACGTATAACAGGATATTGTAAAATTTAAGTTACAAAATTTTTATTAAAACGTTTATAAATACCGTTATATTGTCTGGGCCGCAAAAATATTCCCTGTGAGCTGCATGCAGCCTGTGAGACGCCCGTTTGACCTGTTTGTAGAGGATGACTCCCACCTAAAACTGCTTTTCCAGACAAATGGACCTAGGTAATGGGGTCTCAGCCCGGGGTGTGCCCCAAGTGCCACCCGCCCCAAAAAGTGAGGGCCAGTTCCAGCCTGTTTGGATCAGCGGATAAAGCATTGGCCTGCGGATTAAAGGATCCCAGGTTTGATTCCGGTGAAGGGCACGTGCCAGGGATGCGGGCTCGATTCCCAGTAGGTGAATGCAGGAGGCAGCACATCAACGATTCTCATTTTTTGGGGAGGGGAGGGGGCGGGCGCCAGGACCAACGATTACCAGCTGCCCAAGTGCCAAGAAATTATGCTTCCTAAATCTCTTGATGTTGATTCCGCATGAAGAGCAATAAGGCTGCTCTAAGTGTACCGAGTGGTACACTTAGCCACAGAAGCCCTTTTTCCTCTCTCATTGATGTTTCTCTCTCTCCCTCTCCAAAAAAAAAAAAAAAGGAGGATCAGTGGAGGGAGCAGAGCCAGCACGGAGGCGGGCCCATCGCAGCTGAACTCTGCCCCTCCTCACGCCGCCTCACACAGGCTGGCAGGGAGGGGGCGGGGCCCGCCTCAGGGGCGTGTCCAAGCCGTCGGCGTCAGACCCGCCCCCTCCGCTTCCGGGCCTGGGGCACCGCCTCATAAAGCGCGGCCCTTTGCGCTGGGCGGGGCCGGGCGCGTGTGCACGGCCGAGTACCGCCCCTGACGCGCTCCTACTCGCCCGCTCGGGCCTACACATCCGCACAACTCATTGGCGGGGCTTTTCCTCTGCGGGCTGGGGGCGGGACTCAGCTAGGGGCGTGTCCGAGCCCGAGCCCCGCCCCCTGACGCACTCCCGCCACCGCCGCGCCGGGGCCACCGACCACCTCACAAAGCGGCGACCGTTCGCGCGAGGCTGAGCGGGGCGGGGCGGGGCGGGGCCGGGGCGGGGCCGACCCCTTCCCGCTGCGAGTGCGGTCCCCCGCGTGCTCCCTCCCCGCGCCAGGGCCGCCGGCAGGGGGCGCTGCGACACGGGGCCGGGCCGTCGGCGGTGGCAGCGAGGCGGCGCGTGGCCCGCAGGCGGCGCTGCCCGGCTCGGCCTCGGCCTCGGCCTCGGCCTGCGCGGCGGCGGCGGCGGCGGCGGCGGCGGCAGTAGCGGCGGCGGCCTGGGCCCGGGCGCGGCGGCGGCAGTGGGGCCTGGAGCCGGATCTAAGATGGCAGCGGCGGCGGCGACGGCGGGGCCGGGCGCGGGCATTATGGTGACGGCGGGCGCCGGCGTCGTGGGGCCCTGCGCGACTGTGTCGGTGTTCTCCGGCACCCGCCTCCTCACCATTGGCGACGCGAACGGCGAGATCCAGCGGCACGCGGAGCATCAGGCGCTGCGCCTCGAGGTGCGCGCCGGCCCGGAGTCGGCAGGCATCGCCCTCTTCAGCCGTGAGTGCGGGGTCCCGGGTCCGGGCAGGCGGCGGGCGGCGCGTGGCGACTGCGCACGAGGCGGGTCGGGCGGGGGCCCAGGGCGGGAGGGACGCGGCGGCGGCGGCGGTGGGTGAGGGGCTTGGCGGCCCGAGGGCTGGGGGCCCCGAGCCGTGGGGGCCTGGCGCGGGGGGCGCGGGGCCGAGCCGTGGGAGCGCGCGGTGTGGGGCCCCGGTGGAGGGGTGTGGAGGAACCGTGTCCAGGAGCAGAGGCAGAAAGAGGGCGTGCGTGGCGGTCAGAGGTGAGGTGCCCGGTGCAGGGAGGGCAGCGGGAAATGGGGGAGTGTGGGCCCT
>PVJC01029368.1:0-21927 GCA_004026665.1 Murina feae
TAATGCTGCATTTTGTGTTATATTTTATGAAGAGTAAACAATCTAATTATTCTACCTCTTACTGAAATTTACATTATTTTATGTTTTCTATTCCATGAATATTCCTGTCTCCTTGTATTCAAGAGTTTATCTGTTCTCATTATAATAATGTTTTTATTGCCAAATTGCTCTCCATACCTATACCACTCTACATATTCATCGAGACTGTATTTTTAGATGTCAGTTTTCTGTGGATCTCTTGATTTTTTTTGCATATTATTGTGTAGAAACAGTGTCTTTTTATTCCAGCCTCTCTTTTCAAGTTCATTTGCATAGCAAACATTTGCATAGTGTCTCCCTCTGGAGCACAAGGAAGGTCTGTTTAATGTCTGGTGTAATAAGTACAATGTCTCCGTTGCAGATAATGCAGGAGCAGGTTTGGTTACTAAGCTTTCTTAAGCGCAGGGTTTCTCAAATGTCATACAAACCCAAGTCAGTGCACAATCAACTGGGCGCTTGTGCATCACCCTGTAGGACTTGGGAGGCAAGAGGAGCCAATGCTAGTGCGAAGCTTAGCTATCGTTTATGCTGATGCTGTAGACATCAGGTGTACAAAAATTAGATACATATTATAATGCAAGTATACTTATAATAGCTACATAAATAAAAAAACTGAAAATGCATGCGAAGAACAGAAACTTATAAAAGTGGCACAACAAAATTTCTTTGACTTACATTTTTAGAGCAGTTTTAGGTTCACAGCAATAATTGAGCAGAATGCACAATGATTTCCAATATACTCCCTAGCCCAAAGCATGCACAGTCTTCCCTAATATCAGCATCCTTTACTAGAGTGGTATATTTATTATGACTGATGAACCTACATTGACCCATCATTATCAGCCAAAGTCCATAGTTTACATTAGGGTTCACTTTTGGTGTTTTACATTCTGTAGGTTTGGGCAAACTTATAATTACGTGTATCCCTATTATATCATCATGCAGAGTAATTTTATTGTCCAAAAAATCCTCTGTGCTCAGCTCATTCACCCTTCCCGCTCCCCTAACCCTGGGAAGCACTCTCCCCATATTTGTGCCTGTTCCAGAATGCCATATAGCTGGAATCACAGAGTTTGTAGCCTGTAGTTTTCAGATTATTTTATTTTACTTATTAATATGTATTTACATTTCTTCGACGTCTTTTCATAGCTTGATAGCTCATTTCTTGATAGATCTAAATAATATCCCACTGTCTGGTTGTAGCACTACTTATTTTTGCACTTACTTGCTAAAAGACATCTTGATTGCTTCCAAGTTTTGGCAATTATAAATAAAGTTGCTATAAATATCCAAGTGAAGATTTTTGGGTGAATATGTTTTCACCTCCTTTGGGGAAATACCAGGGAGCACAGTTGCTGAGTCATATGAAAAGAGCATATTTAGTTTTGTGAAAAAACAACAAAAAACCCACCTTGGTAAGGGGGAGAGATCAACCAAAGGACTTGTATGCATACATATAAGCCAAACCAATGGATTCAGACAACGGGGGGGACGACAGCATGAGTGGGAGGGGGGAGGATTGGCGGTTATTGGGGAGATGAGGACACATTTGTAATAACTTGACCAATAAAGAAATTAAATTAAATTAAATTTAAAAAGAAAACCACTAAACTATCCTCCAAAGTGGTTGTACTGTTTGACATTCCCACCAGCAGTAAATAAAAGTTCCTAGTTGTCTGCATCCTTGCCAGCATTTGGTGTTGTAAGTATCCTGGATATTGAATCTTTTGATAGGTGTGTAGTGATAACTCAATTTTGTTTAATTTGCATTTCTCTGATGATATATTGTGTGAAGCATCTTTTTTTTATTAAAATCTGTGGTCCATTCTTTAAATGTTTTTTTTGTTTGTTTGTTTTCTTATTGTTGAATTTTAAGAAATCTTCATATGTCTTTGGTAACAGTTCTTTATCAGCTTATCTTTTGCAAATATTTTCTCCCGGTCTGTGGCTTGTTTTTATTCTCATGATATTGTCTTTGGTAGAAGAGAAGTTTTTAAGTTAAAGAAGTCCAGCTTATCAGTTATTTATTTCATGGAGTGTGCTTTTGGTGTTGTATCCAAAAGTTATTGCCAACCCCAATGTCTTAATTGTCTATGTTACCTTCTAGGAGTTTTGTAGTTTAATGTTTTCCTTGTAGGTCTGTGATTCGTTCTGAGTTGAATGCTGTGAAGATTGCAATGTCAGTGGCTAGATTCAATATTTTGCGTGGGGTTGCCCAGTGTTCTAGAAAAATTGCTGAAAAGACTGTCTTTGCTCCATTTCATTGTCTTTGCCAAAGACCAGTTGACTATAAATATGTTAAGCAATAAGTAAACTTATATCTCTCCGAATTTTCAGATGAGACTTCAATAGACTATTATTTTATATATCTCTGACTTAAATTAGATGACTTTAAATCTGTTTATATGCCAGGTTATTCTGTGATAATTTGGTGATTATCTGCAAACATCTGCAGAATTTGTTGCTTATTATAGAACTTTAATAAAACACATTAATAATATTAGTACTTTCTTATTTAATAAAATTTCTGAATGCCTGCCCCATTTGGTTACAACACAGTTAAGTACCTCTAAAGAAAATACTGGGAACATTATTGCATAATTATTTTGATTTCAGGCTGGACAACAGCGTTGGTGGGAACAAGAGATTAAAATAAATGGAAATATTCAAAAGGGAGAATTAATTACGTATAATTTGACTGAGCTAATTAAACCAGAGGCTTATGAAGTCCGACTAACACCTCTCACCAAATTTGGTGAAGGAGATTCAACAATTCGTGTCATCAAATATAGTGGTAAGTAACCTATTATTTGAAAGTATTTATTTTGATATTAATCTATCTGTAATATGTAGTTTATAACTGTCTGTAAATTTAGATATAAACTAAAATTTAGGATATTGATTTACTGGATAATCAGCTAAGTGACCAAAAAACCCCACACTACTTAATCATGGGTGGTAATATTTTATTATAAATATAGATATATAAAATAATGTTTTAGTTAACATTAACTCTATTCAATAATGTCAGCAAGTTTCCTCTTTTCCTATCCCATGATTATGATACAGTATTTCTGCATTTTAGTGTTTTCAAGTTCTTGATGGCTTAAACATTTATATCATTAAAATAAAAGATTAGCAAATGTGATCAAAAAGTTTTTTTAATTTTTTTAAACTAATGGACTTTATTTTTTTAGAATAACTTTGAGGTTACATAAAATGGAGAAGAAAGTCTAGACAGATCTTATATAGGCCCCCTCTTCTGACACAGTTTTCCCAATTATTAACATCTAACATTAAGTGAATAATTGTTATAATTGGCTAACTGACATTGACATTTTATTATTAAAGTAAATAGTTTACATTAGGATTTCTTATTTGTGTTTACAGTTTTATAGATTTTGAGAAGTGTGCGATGTTATTTACCTATCATTACAAAACCACACAGAATAGTTTCACTCCCCTAAAAAGTCACTCTGCTACATCTATTTGCCCCTCTCTTCTTCCAACCCTCAGAACCATTGATCTCATTCTTTATTATCTGCAATTTTGCTTTTTCCAAAATGTTGGAATCATACAGCATGCAGCCTTTTCAAACTGTCTTATTTCACTGAGCAATACACATTTAAGTTTTTCCATGTTGTTTGTGGCTTGATAATTATTTTATTTTCTTGTTGAATAATGTCCCATGTACAGAAGTATTATATTTCTTTATCCATTCACCTATTGCTGAAGAGCATCTTAGTAGACTCTTTGGGTCATTATTTTCTTTGTATTGCTAATGTTAAAAATACCTAATGTTCATGTAAGTCTGTATGTGACAGTGTGTCTTTATAAACTACATGCATTTTATATTTCTTCACTATTTACATGTACTACTTGAGAAAAAATTAAAACTTGTACGAAACTGTAAAATAATTGAACAAAAACATAATCTAAAGAGTATAAACAATAGCAATGGCTAGCTCCAGAACTGTCAAAGTATGTTCAGGATTGAGTGAATCAGTGTCAATATATTTCATATTTATTTCATTAATCCAGTTAAATATTATTCTTTTTTTTGTCATCACAGTTTGACTTAAAAAGATAATACAATGTATATTTTTGCAGTTGAAAGTCTCCTTTCTGTTTAACATTAAGTATATTTTCTTATGTAAGAAAGAGTGAATACTATCATAAAAAGTAAAATGAAATTAATAGCTCATTAAAACTTTTTTTCATATTAAACCACTCTTTTTCTTCACTCTTTTCTCAGTAGTCAGAGTATATTGGGTATGATGTTCAATTTTCATGAAAAGATGAAGATATATATATGATAGGACAAAAGTAGATTTATAGTAGTTTGTATGGAAAATAATACAATAATTAATAAATAATAATACAAGAATAAACTGTGTTTCACATACAATTGCAAACCTATTTTTGTCTTACCTTGTGCAATGTAGAGTGGAATATTCATTAAAGATCAAAGAACGTAAAAGCATTAGAATCACTGCATCTTTTTTAAATGTGTCTTTTGAAAATATCTATCTAATCTAATAAAAGAGTAATATTGAAATTGACCATTTCTATGGGATGCCTAAGCCACGCCCACCAGCCTATCAGAGCGGCTGTATGCAAATTAATCCATCAAGATGGAGGCTGGCAGGCAGTCATGGAGCTAGAGTAAACAGGCAGCTTCCGTTGCACCAGAAGTAAACTGTCTGCCTAGGCCGGCTGGGCCTCTCTGTGCTCCAGGCAACATACTTGCAACATTGTCTCAATTATAGAAGCCTTGGAGCTGAAGCAAACATCAGCCTTCCTTTGCGCCAGCAATGGAGGCAATTGTCTGCCTAGAGTCTACTAAGGCAACATTCTTTCAATTATAGAAGCCACGAGCTGAAGCCAACAGGAGGCTTCTTTACCTGCCTAGGCCTCAGCTTAAAAGAACAGTATCAATTATAGAAGATAAATAAACCCCAGAAACCTGCTTCCAGCCAGCCTTGATGGGATGTTGGGTCAATGGGAGCTGTGGGCAGCCTGAAAGCCTGAAAACAGCCCTCAGGTCCACACCCAGGCTGGCCACACCTCAATGGGGTGAGGGATCCCACTTGGGGCCTTGGCCAGCCTGCAAACAGCCATCAGCCTCTCACCCAGGCTGCCCAGGCACCCTAGTAGGGACCCAAAATCTGAAGGGGATGTGGGCTGCCTGAAAACGCCCCACAGCTCCTCACCCAGGCTACCCAGGCATCTCAGTAGGGACCCAAAACCTGAAGGGACTGTGGGAAGCCTGAAAACGGCCCTCAGCCCATCACCCAGGCTTGCCAAACCCCAATGGGGTGAGAGTCCACTCTGGTGGGCTTGGCCAGCCTACAAACAGCCATCAGTTTCTCACCCAGGCTGACCAGGCACGCCAGCAGGTGGACATCCCCAGAGGGGTCCCAGACTGTGAGAGGGCACAGGCCGGGCTGAGGGACCTCCCAAGTGCACAAATTTTTGTATACCGGACCCCAAGTATATATAAAAAGAAGTAATATGCAAATGAGGTCAGGACTCTGTAATGGTCACAACCAGCTCAGGAGGAGGGGCTGGGTGTGACCCCAGTCTGAAAGAACAATATGCAGGAGCAGCTGGAGCCTGAGAGATCAGTGAAGCTGGGGGCAGGCCCCCAGAGGACACACACACATACATACACACACGCACGGGATGCCCACTCTGAGCCTCCATGGCCAAATTGCTCCACAGTGAGTGGGTCTATGCCATCAGTAGGACATCTCCTGAGGTCTCCAGGACTGTGAGAGGGGGCAGGTTGGGCTGAGGGACCCCACCCCCAGTGCACAAATTATGTGCACCAGGTCTCTGGTACCTTTAATATTAGTGATATTTATATATTATGCAAAATACAATTGACATTCTTTAATCACCACCATTATTTCATTGGGCAGACACTAGATTGCACCCCAATATATTTTTCTAAAGTTTTAATTTTATGTTTTTCAAAATATGAAATATTATCTCCTCTTATCTTTTATTTTAGTTTTAATTAAATGTATTAGGGTGATATTGGTTAATGAGATCATATAGGTTTTAAGTTTGCATTTCAATGACACATGATATGTATATTGCATTGTGTAAAGAGTAAAGTTTCCAAGTATTTGGTGACAGAAGATGATTTGACTTTGGGTGGTGGGTACATAATACAATATCTCCTCTTATCTAATGTTTATTTACTTACTCCAAGTTATAAAACTCTGGACTGTTTAATATGGAGGGGTATTAGAAACTATGCATTAATATATATTTCTTTAAAAGTTTAAGATATTAGATTCAGAAAGCTTTGGTGTCTTACAAAGTTAAACAATTATGAAACTATAAACTCAGTAGAACCAGCTGTGAATTATTTTTTAGAATTAAATTATAAATCAGAGATGTTTATTCCTTTGAAAGCTAATACATAGACAATATTGTATTATTTTAATTATGAAATAATTTTGATCAGGACCAGGGAGGGGCCACGGGAGGGCTCCAGGGCGTGGCTGGCCCGTCTCGCCCAGTCCTGATTGGCCAGACCCAAGCAGCAAGCTAACCTATTGGTCGGAGCATCTGCCACCTGGTGATCAGTGCACATCATAGTGACAGATAAAATGGTCAAATGAATGATTAAACATTTAGAATATTAGGCTTTTATTATATAGGATATGAGGCAACAAACTAAAATTAAAAATCTGGAGCCCCAGTTTGGCTCATTGGATAAACATCATCATGCAGAATGAAGAGTTCCAGGTTCGATTCCAGAAAAGGACAAGTGCCTTGATTGCAGGCTCAACCCTTAGCCCCTGTCAGCTGGGTGCAGAGTGGCAACCAATCAATGTGTCTCTCACATCAATGTTTCTCTCTGTGTGTCTCTCCCCCTCCCTTCCACTCTCTTTAAAAAATCAATGGAAAAATATCCTCAGGTGAGGAGTAACAAAAATAAATTAAAATAAATAAATAAATCTTGAAAATAAATATTATGCTTAGTTGTAATTTTCTTTAATTATCTTTACATTCTTAAATATACCTATTAAAATTGTAAACATTTCATTAAAATTACTAATTTAATATAGGTTAGAATAAAATATACTTTAACTGTATACCTGTATTTATATGAAATTAGACACCAAGTTCCATTGAAATAAGAAAATGAACTCATTTCATTATTCAGAACTTATAATGGCAAATTTTCACAAGGGTAATTGCATTATTTTTACTGAGCTTTGTTGCTAAAAATGTCATATGACAGACAATTAAAATTCAGTCTGGTCACTCGGACACAGAGATTGGATTGGTGGTTTCCACAAGGGCAGGAGTTTAGGGGATAGGATGAAGGATTAAGAGGTTAAAATTGATAGTTACAAAATAGTCACAGGGATGTGAAGTGCAGCATAGAGAATATAGCCAATAATATTCCAGTAACTATGTGTGGTGCCAGGTGGATGCTGGAGATATTGGGAGGAATACTTTCTAAAGTATATGATTGTGTAACCACTATGCTGTACTCCTAAAACTAATACAAAATAATATTGAAAGTGAACTGTAATTGAAATTAAACTGTAGTTGTGAATTATTTCTTAGAATTAAATTATAATTCAGTGATGTTTACTCCTTTGAAAGATAATACATAGACAGTATTATATTATTTTAATTATGAAATAATTTTGATTTTTATAAATTAACTTTAAATTAAAATACATTGATATTTTGCAAGAAAAACAATTATTTTTTCTCCACTTCAATGGAACTAGTGAATGTATAGTTTCTTCTCTGTGTTACTTATTTCATCATTTTTAATGGGTAATAAAGAATAATAAAAACAACTAAACTAAATGAAATGGCCTGTCTTCTCTGTGTGGAAATAGTAAAAGTTAAGTAATTGATTAGGAAACTAACTCACTTTGTTAAAATTGATCTCAATGTACTAATGTAACAATTACATATGAACATGTTTTGTGCATATTATACATTTATTGACTTTCCTACTTCACTAGTAGAGGTCCAAGTTTAACATAAGCGGCTAATATCTAACACTAGGAATTAACAGTAGAGTACATAAACTTTTGCAGGTTAGAATAAGCTGCCTGTTGTAATCTTGGGAAACTACAGTAATGCTTTCCTTCATACAGAATGGAACTTTCTTCCCAAATGATAAATGATTACTCAGTCTCTACAGATACCATTTGTCTTTTAGGGTAGATAGATTTCTGTAGCTGTTTTAGTAAAATGTAAAGTGTTTAATACTCTCCAGCTAGAAAGCAGGTGGTGTTTTGGTAGGTGTGGCTCAGTTGGTTGAGTGCATCAAAAGATTGCTGGTTCGATTGCCTGTCAGGTCACCTGCTTACACCGTGGGCTCCATCCACCATAGAGGGTGTGCAGGAGTGATGTTTCTCTCTCTCCCTCTCCCTTTCTCTGTCTAAAAAAGAAATAAAAATAAATTATTTTTAAAAATCAATTGTTACTTTTTTGCCAACACAATTAGTCTTTTTAAGGTAAATATTTCCTCTGGTGCACAAAAATTCAACTGTGCTGCTTAACATTTGAAACCTCTTTGTGTGTGGGTGTGTGTGCATGTGCACACCTGTGTGTGAATGTCATTAAAGAAAACGGCACTGACGTGGCGACTCGTTTCAGGACACATGCATAATGTGACGTGAAGATTGCTTTGCTTTCATATACACCATTTTATTTTCACCAGAAGTGACTAGCAGCCAGAAAAACTAAGGTGTACTCTCTGTTGGATGATCGCTTAAATTATTAAAACATCTTGATTATATAGGGTCCTACTGTCAGCCTCAGTTTTTATTCCTGCATTTTACTTAGAACTTGTTAAGATATAAAAAATCAGCAACTTCATATTTTGGAAGATGACACATTCCACATGCCATTAAACATTGATCTTTGGATACTTTCAGGCTGTTATTGCTGAGCTCCAAAGTAGGGTCTAGTCAATCCCCTCAAACAAAATGGATTGCAAATATAATTCTCCATGGTCACAGTGGGGAAGATCATTGGTAAAGGACTAGGAGACACTGATTAGACTTTTATTGCTAAAAGACATTCAAGGCATGCTAACTATATTTTTTGCTTTTTTGTAGCTCCTGTTAATCCTCATTTGAGTAAGTATATTTTTACTTTAAAAATTACATTGTATTTTATACTTAAGAAAAATAGAAAATGCATAAACAAAAACTATTAGCAACTGTTCTTATTTGGTTTAAAATAGACCAGCTAAGGCCCTAACCAGTTTGGCTCAGTGGATAGAGCATCGTCCTGTGGATTGAAAGGTCCCAGGTTCGATTCCAGTCAAGGGCATGTACCTTGGTTGCAGGCCCATCCCCAGTAGGAGGTGTGCAGGAGGCAGCTGATCGATGTTTCTAACTCTTTATCCCGCTCCCTTCCTCTCTGTAAAAAATCAATAAAATATATATTTTTAAATAGACTGGCTAAGAATCAATAAAACCAGCATTAAATGTAAATTTTAAGTTTCAAAGGATATGGGTATAAAGACAAATTATTTAATATTAATATTGATTTTAATAATGTTTTCTAAATATGGAGCCATTTACCCCAATTTGCTCAATATTTGTTATTTGTGTAACTGTGGAATTATTTTTTTTCTATTGTGGCATTACATGTTATTTTTATTGTTATTATTTTTCTTTAATTTTCACTTTTTATTGTTACATTCCACTCATAAAGACTATTGTTACTTAGAAAACTGGTATTTGAGTGGTTTAAACAAGATTTTTCATGTAGCCCTGGCTGATTGGCTCAGTTGGTTAGAGAGTCATCCCATCTCATACACCAAAACATTGTGGATTCAATTCCCAGTCAGACCACATACCTTAGTTGCAGATTTGATCCCCAGTCAGGCTGCTGACTGGAGGCAACTGATCAATGTTTCTTTCTCAAATCAATGTTTTTCTCTTTCTCTTCTTCTTTCTCTCCAAAATCAATAAAAACATATTCTTTGATGAGGATTGGGGGCAAAAAATAAAGATTTTTAATGGATCACTACTCTATATCCAATCTTATGTGGGAAAAAAAGATAATCTAGTCACCATTGTTTTAATAATATTTCACATTAATATTAAGAATTGATTTTGTGTGTTGGAATATATTGTTCTTGGCTAATAAAAGAATGAATAGCTCCTTTGCACTCTTACTCCCATCCACCCAAAATTCTCCATTTTCTATACTTAGGGAAGAAAATGTCCAAGTCTTTCTTCTCATCTTACTGTAGTTCCTTTTCTGCAATGGTCTTTCACTTCCTACATAACAAAGTAAAAATTATGGAATCTCTGTTCTTGCTATATTTTCTACTAAAGATCCTCTTTAACTCCATTTTTCCATATTCAAATTTTAATATTGAATATTTATAGATTTCTATTGTTTACATATTTCTTTCATGTATAAAAGTTCATTTAGTCATCACAAATGACCCCTTGATGTGGGTACTAATATCAACCATTTGTTGTTCACTTTTATTATATGGTTTAGTACAAATGCATCTTGCTCTACTAAGTATTTCCTCTTTTTGATTTCTCATAATAATTTATCTTCATCTGTGTGATGAGCTAATCCTCCAGTAAATAACAAAATATTTAAAAACAATATGTGTTTCTAATTTTCCCTTATGTCTTCCTATCTATGTGTCTACCACAACACCTGATACTTGTTCAAATGATCATTTGTTAAGAGAAAAAATGAATGACAGTTTCAGGATAAATTAATTGTATAAATAAGACTCTGGCTTCTTCTCATGGTGCTATTGCTAGTTAATTACTATATTGATTATAATTCCTTTCGAAGTAAGTTCTCTGACTGCACACTAAGTAGAAATGTTTAAAAACGTCATAGAAAAATAAAAACTAGCTACAGGATAAATTTTACAAGTACTTCAACTCAAGGAAAATTTTTAAACAGCTTCTATCTACTAAGCAATAGATATATGTAAATAACTAGTAGATGGAGTGTTTGCTCACAGACTATCTCAATACAATATAAGTATTATTAATCACTTGGCAAAGGAGAAAATTTTACAGAAGAGATGATATTTGAGCTGGGGCCTGAGAGTTGAATAGAGCTTGCTTAGGTGAAGATGAGGAAAGGCATACCTGCCATTGAAAAGAAAGTCGTATGCACATCATAACTGAGCAAAAGCTCAGTGTGTCTGAGCAAAAGCTCAAAGGTTACAAAAGCCAGAAGTGTGTCTTAATGAGAGACAATTTAGAATTTGAATGCTTCTTTTTTATTTATTTTTTCTCTTATCAGAGTTTTACTAGTTTTATCCTAGTGGTAGAAAATAGTTTGACTGTCATTTCACTAAGGAATATATACTAATTTCCTAGTTAGTAACTTTATGACATCAATTTACTCTTACGTGAGCAATAGACATGAGTTTCCATTCAAAGTAGTTACAAAAATATTGTTTTTAATAATAAAATTAAAACAGAATTCATATAGAGAAAAATATGTGCATACATTTTAGTATGTGTGTAAAAAGTACAGAGTGGGGCAAAAGTAGGTTTATAGTTGTGACTACAGGAAACAGTTTATTCTTGTATTATTGTTTATAAATTATTGTATTACTTTCCATACAAACAACTGTAAACCTACTTTTGCCCCACTCTGCTTATTTAAGAAGCTTAGAACTGTTAGGTCATAGGTACCAATATCTTTTCCTCAGCAAGCATTTTACATGTAGTCAAAGATTGGATTTTTTATTTTTAAAACAATTTCCAGCATAACCTTCTATATCAAAGCTTTCCATTAGCTGTGTACCTTTTAGTTTTTAATGAATATTCAATATTATGGAAGCTAAGAGTTGTTTAAAATAAATATTTTTACCAAACATTACACAATGATTCCTGTAAGTTATCAAGAATAATTATTTTTATGTTGTTGACAAGTTCCTTTTTTCTTATTAATTGATTTATTTAACCCTGGTATTGCCTTCAGGTCCTAAATACATATAATAAAAATATTTTATCAAAAAAGTCATTTATAGATTCAGGTTCTTAATCAACTAGCCAGACATTATTCAATAATACAAGTAAATAGGCCAACATGCAAAAGAAAGTAATGTTTTGATTTAGATTTTTGCTATGGAAAGTTAATTTTTCTTTCCCTGAGTTACATTACTTTTGCCTGAGATCTTATTTTTAAACTAGTGGCCCAGTGCATGAAATTCGTGCACATTAGAAGGGGATTAATTAGAGGAAGTATTTTAATATTGCTATTTGCCCTTTCTCTATAATAGAAGTGTCAGAGATTAAAGAAAATTAGTAAAACGTATATGAAAATCTTCTTCCTGTCAGAGTCTGGGGTGCACCATGGAACCCAGAGTCAAGTCTTCAACCACCCATGTGTACCTCAAAATCGCTTGAGACCCAAACCTGGACAGCCCCCCTTCATTGGGCTAGATCCAGACCCCGCCGGTCCCACCCTGTCAAGCCCTGCCAGGTTGGGGGGTGCAGCTTCAGGTCCCCTGGGTGCCAGGGCAGGGGGGGACAGCCTGAGGTCCCTCATCAAGCCCTCCTGGGCGGAGGGAGTGGCCTGTGATCCTCCAGTCTGGTGCCGGGGCAGAGGCACAGGCTGAGGTCCCCTGGCCTGGTGCTGGGGTGGGGGGCACAGCCTCAGGTCCCCTGGCCTGGGGTCAGGGTGGGGGGCATGGCCTGAGGTCTCCTGGCCCAGCACCAGGGAAGAGGGTGCAGTCTGAGTTCCTCTGGCCTGGTGCCAGGGCAGGGGGAGCAGCCTGAGGTCTCCTGTCAAGCCCTGCGGGTGGAAGGCATGACCTGAGGTCCCCTGTCAAGCCCCATGCAGGAGGTGGGTGGGTGTGCAGCCTCAGGTCCCTGCTGATTGCTCCTTAAGGCTCATTATGGGAACTTAGCCTCAGCTGTGGGTGCAAATTGACCAGAGTGATGGTCAATTTGCATATTCCCTCTTTATTATATAGGATGCTGTAATATTTTTAATTTTTGTGATTTATTTTGAAAGTTTGATTTACATATGGTAAAAGCCACTCTATTAAAGACATTTAAGAACTGTTGGCCCTAACTGTTTTGGCTCAGTGGATAGAGCATCAGCCTGCAGACTGAAGGGTCCCAGGTTTGATTCTAGTCAAGGGCATGTATCTTGGTTGTGGGCACATCCCCAGTAGGAAGTGTGCAGGAGGCAACTGATCAATGTTTCTCTCTCATCAATGTTTCTAACTCTCTATCCCTCTCCCTTCCTCTCTGTAAAAAATCAATAAAATATGTTTTTAAAATAAAAATAAATAAATAAAAAAAGAACTATTGACCAACGCATAGTCACATAACCAGCACCACAAACTTTCATCACCCCTAAAATTTCCCTCTTCTCCTTTGTAGTTAAATCTCCTTGCCTAAAGCTCCTAGCAAACTTGTTTTCTGTTACTGTAATTTTACTATAATATTTCAGTTAGTTACAATATACTTATTGTTTATCCTCCACATCTAATTAAAACACGTCTTCCAGTAGTTATATTGTTAATAAAGTTGAAGAGAAAGTAAAAATTAAGTATTTCAGGAAAACATCTAAATGAGAAAAATAAAGTTAAAAATATTAAGCACTTCTGTTTTGAGTATGAGTTGTTTCTGAAAATGAAGAAAATGCTGCTAAATCTTATATATTCTTAATAATTATTTTTAATGAATTCTTATAATATCATTTAGCAATATTTCTTTCAAAAATAATTATTGTCTTGAAATGAAATTTTAAAATATTTAGAATGTATGTTGACTAAATTATAAATTATAGTATGCCTGAAACATCTTCTTAATAGTAAAAATTAATTATAGGAGAATAACTAGTAAGTGTTATGTTTAAATGATAATAAATATTATATAAGGCTTTATATATTGGCAACAAGTCATACTAATCCTAAATGTTCTTTTGTATTTTATCAACTTGCATAATACTTAAGTGAATTTATCCAAAATACCCATTGCCAAAATATATAGTTTCATAACAATTTGTCGGTCTGGTTCTTCATTAGACCTAAAAAAAAAATGCATTTGTCAAATTTAAAAGACAAGGGCCTTCTATTTTTTATAATTTTTTTATTGAAAATGTTAACTGACAGGAAAGATGATTAACGGTCAAGAGAACCACGTTCTGCAGGTTCCAGTACACACCAGCACTGCTCCGTGGTCCTTCTAACACACTGTTCATTTCCTGAGGAAGGGTCCTTCACACCAAACCTGAACTTCAGCCTGTGGCTGAACTGTGGCAAACAAAAAATATATGAAATCAAAGTGAAATGAGTTCTCCGGCCTCTCAAGTATGGAGTGGCAATTTTCTATTGTAAACAGGTTTTTAATTTTTTGAAAAGTGAATTTGGTTTTATTTAGGTTCTGCAGTCTGTAAAATTGTTGAAGTTTAAAAATTTGAGGAAATTATCCTTTGAAAATTTTTGCTGTACATCAGGGATTATGAGTACAAGATAATAGGTATGTATATGAAACATATGTGCATATCATAATATAAGTACATATAAATATATTTGTAATAAAAAAGTATGTAAAAATATATTCATACTAGAGGCCTGATGCACAAAATTCTTGCAAGAGGCTCGGCCCTCACAGCCCTGGCTTCGTCTGAAAGGTCGTCCAGAAGGACATCTGAAAGGTTGTTCAGCTATCTGGTCTAATTAGCATATTATGCTTTTATTATTATAGATTATTATAGATAGTATAATTGAAAATCTGCCTCTCAGAAACTACTTAAAAGAGAATTTACTTTAATTACCTATGATATTAGTCCAAAGTTACTACTGATGACCAAATTTAGTAAAATGGTGTAACATGCAGCAAACAGTGGCTTTCTATATACTAATAATGATCTATCTGAAAATGGAATTAAGGAAATCCCATTCACAATAACAACAAAAAAGAATAAAATACTTAGCAATAAACTTAGCCAAAGAAATCAAAACTTGTTGAAGGAAATAAAAAACACAACTAAATGGAAAGACATCCTGTGTTCATGGAATGGGAGAATTAATATTGTTAAAATATTCATATGAAACAAAATTATCTTTGTATTCAATTCCTATAAAAATCAATGGCATTCTTTATAGAAATAGTAAAATAAACTTAAAATACATATGGAACCACAAGAGATCTTAAATAGTCAATGCAATCTTGAGCAACAAGAACAAAGTTGGAGGCATCACACATTCTGATTTTAAAATATATTACAAAGTCATAGTAATAAAAGGAACATGGTACTGGCATAAAATTGGTAGTTAGACCATTGGAACAGATTAGAGATCCCAGAAATAAATCCATAAATTTATGGTTAACTGATTTCTGATGAGGATGCCAAAAACACACAATGGAGAAAGGCTAGTCCCTTCAATTAACCATTGTGCACAGTTGGCAGCAATGTAATTTTAACAACCATTAGAGAAAATAGCATGGAGATGCCTCCAGATATTAAAAAACAAAACAAAACATATGATCCAATAATCCCACTTCTTGTTATAAATACAAAGGAAATGGAATCTCAATCTTTAAGAGGTACCTATTATTCCAAGTGTATTACAGCAGTATTCAAAATTGCCAAGACATTAAACTATCCAAATATCCATGTAAAGATAAATGGATAAAGCAAATGCAGTATATGCATAAAAGAGAACACTATTCAACTTTAAAAAAAAAGTCATTCTATCATTTGAAACCACATGGATACACCTGGCTTCTTATGCTAACTGAAATACCCCAGACAGAGAAGGACAAATACTGCATGATATCACTTATATATGGAGTCTAAAATATTCAAAATCAGATTCAGGAAGCAGAATGGTTGTTGACAAGAAGAGGTAAGAGGAATAGGAAGATATTGGTCAAGGGTATACACTTTCAGTTATGCAAGATGAGTCAGCTCTGAGAGTTCATGTACAGCATGGTGACTATACTTAACAATCCTGTATTGTATCATTGAAATTTGCCAATAGGGTAAATCTTAAGCATTCTCACCACAAAAGAAAACAAAAGATTATGATAACTGTGTTACTGTAGTATGTGAAGTGATGGATATATTAATTCACTTAATAATGGTGATCATTTTAAAATGTATGTTCATATCCAAACATCAAGTTATACACCTTAAATACATACAATTTTTATTTGTCAATTATACCTCAGTAAAGTTGAAAAATAAAATAAAAAGTAAAAAAGAAGGTAGGTGGGGGGAAAAGGCTATTGGACTAGAGGACTGTTGGGCATCATGCTACTCATTTCTGAGTTTTCATTCTTCACCATATTGAAAATGATTCAGTGAAGTGAAATTTTGGATACCAGGTAACAGAGAACATTTTAAATATATTTATTTATGTTCATGTAGTCCCTGAAAACCTGCCAAAATCATGTTTTGTGAAAATCATGAACTTTATTACTTTTCTATTTTTTGAAATATTTTAATATTTTAATGACTGACTTTTGATAAGTTTTATAGATGAGTGAATTTTTATTATCTATGAAGACATTCCTTATTTCAATTAATATTTTTATGAATACACTTTTTGCAAACATCTATAATTACCTCATATAAATTGACAGGATAATCATAAAATTATGATGGTTCTATATAGTGGGGGTTTTGTGTGTGTTTTTTTTTTCATTTTACCTGCCAACTTTTCAAAAAATCTCTGTAGTAATAAGTTTTTCACTATAAAGATATATATCTACAGAAGCAATGAACTATTGAGATTACTTATATAGTTTTGTTCAATGTAAATTGTTTTTTATGTTTCCTTCAAATTTATTGTAAACAACTTAGATCATATGTAAAATTACCATAATTATGAACGTTTAAGCAGATATAAAATTATAGGCAAGTCTTAAATTGTCATAAGCTGTGTTTTAGTTTAATCTTGCTATGAGAGACTTAAATACTCCTTTTTTTGTTTTGTTTTTAAAGGCAAGCATATTTTTAAACAAGGCTAAATAAATTACACAAAATATATGTCAAAATGGTTCCATAAAAAATCATTACACACAATCCTATATAATAAAAGGCTAATATGCAAATTGACCAAATGGCAGAATGACTGGTCACTATGATGCACACTGGCCACCAGGGGGCAGATGCTCAACGCAGGAGCTGCCTCCTTGTGGTCAGTGTGTTCCCACAGGGGGAGCGCCACTCAGCCAGAAGCCGAGCTCATGGCTGGCAAGCACAGTGACAGTGGTGGGCCTAAGCTGGCAATTGAATATCCCTCAAGGGGTCCCAGACTGTGAGAGGAAGCAGGCAGGGTTGAGTGGTCCCCCACCCCTAATGCACAAATGTCATGCACCAGGCCTATAGTCTATTATAATACCCAAAAAGAAAGTTTTGACAGAAGATCTATAAGCTGAAAACTTCAATCTTTACCTTTGTTTTAGGACATTTTGTGTATAAAATATGTAATTAAGAAAATGAAAACATTTAAAATTAAACATTTTTCTTATTATGACTCCAAAATAGCAATAAAGGAATTTCACATTTTACCTAAAAGATACCTATCCATGAATATAACTAAGTCCTGTAATCAACATTAGATCTTCAACTGGTAGCATCAGGTAGTCATGTCTTGTTTAGTGTAAGATTTGTGGCACAAATATGTGTTAGTAAATATTTTATGTGGCATATTGTTTATCCAGAAATGTGCTGAGTTTGAATCTCCAAAATTCTTATAGTTCCTGTGAATCTTCTTTTTTTTTTTTGAATATATATTTTATTGATTTCAAACAGAGAGGAAGGGAGAGGGATAGAGAGTTAGAAACATCAATGTGAGAGAAGCATCTATCAGCTGCCTCCTGCACACCCCCTACTGGGTATATGCCTGCAACCAAGGTACATGCCCTTGACCAGAATCGAACCTGGGACCCTTCAGTTCCCAGGCCGACACTCTATCCAGTGAGCCAAACCGGCCAGGGTCCCTGCAAATCTTCTTAATCAGAATATACAATATAATTAAACACAAAGAGATTCAGTGATTCTTCAATCTGAAAACAAAAACAAAACAAAAAATATTCCTTAAATTCAAAGAGAAAACCCTCAGTTTTACTTTTATTTATAAATGTGTCCTCATTTTATTATGATTAAGAGCAGTTAATATGATATCTACCTTCCTCACAAAATGTTATGTGTACGATACAGCACTGTTATCTACAGGCACAATATTGTACAGCAGATCTCCAGACCGTATCGTGCATAACTGGAAGTTACTACCCTTTGTCCAACATCCCTCCATTTCCATCTCCCCTGGCTCCTGACAACCTTCATTCTACTCTTTGCTTCTATGTTTTTGACTTTTATTAGATTCTACATGTAAGTGGTATTATGCTTTTTTTTTCTTTCTGTACCTGGCTTTTTCACCTAGTATAATGCCCTCCAGTTTCATCCATTTTATTGCAAACTAGAGGCCGGATGCACAAAATTGTGCAAGAGTTAGGCCTTCCTTCCCCAGCTGCCTGTGTTGGCTTCCCTCAGGCATATCGGTACCCAGACTTTGCTCCGGCCATTGGCAAGCACCTGAGACCTGGGTTTACCTCTGCCTCAGCTTCATCTGGAATGACGTCTGGAAGGACATCCAATCTAATTAGCATATTACCCTTTTATTATTATAGATGGTGGGATAGCCTTATTTTTTTAGGCTTAAAAATACCCCATGGAATATATCTGCCACAATATTTTTTATCTTTTCATTTATCAATGGACACTTAAGCTGTTTCTAAAACTTGGCTACTGTGAATAATATTGCAATGGACATGGAATGCATATCTTTCCTATGTACAGATCTACTTTCCTTTGAGTGTAGACTCATGACAGATTATTGGATCATATGGTAATTCTATATTTAATTTTGGGTGGGAACCTCCATATTATTTTCCATGATGCATCAATTTACTTTCCCACCAATAGTGTGCAAGTACCATACTCTTTTGATTACTGTAACTTTATATTTTAAAATGCCTCTAGTTTTATTCTTGTTCATAATTATATGGGAAGCTTGCGATCTCATGTGTGATTTCACATGAAGCTCACCAGTAGAAAAAATTTTTGTATTTCTATATTTAAAAAAAAATGCTATTGCTATTTTTGTATCTATAGCTCACTTTGTGTATTATAAATATTTTAATTTTTCTTAAACCCCTTTCAGATATCTCATTGTTAGTATAAAGAAACATAAAGATTAATTCAGGGCATGATCCCAACTGCTGGGTTCCACTCCCAACAATATCTGACAAGTCTACCCCATAGTAGAGAGGAGGGAACAAAACCAACAGGAACCCCCTGTTCTTTAGGTGTTTGTATGTCTATGAATTTCAAGGAATCTGTACTTTTTTGACTTTATTTCTTACTAGTTGAACTAGGCCAAGGTTTCCTTTCTGTGAGCTTCAAAAAATAGTGTTATTATGATTTCATAGTGTTGTATTGAATTTGAATGAAATAATATAAATTGCATTAAATTTTTCTAAATTAAGGATAATTTTAATTCTGTGTCTAGTGGACATCATCTTTTTTTAAATATATTTTATTGACTTTTTACAGAGAGGAAGGGAAAGGGATAGAGAGTTAGAAACATTGATCAACTGCCTCTTGCACACTCCCCTACTGGGGATGTGCTCGCAACCAAGGTACATGCCCTTGGCCGGAATCTAACCCGGGACCCTTGAGTCTACAGGCTGACGCTCTCTCCACTGAGCCAAACTGGTCAGGGCAGCCATCATCTTCTTTATTTACTCCTACATATCAAGCAGGGTACATCTCAGTAAGAAACCCTTGTGATACCTAGAATTGTTACTACTACCCTCATTTCAGGGCGGTTGAAGAAAGCTCTCTCTGAACTTGGGTCTAAAGTCTGTGCAGTAGGCATTTAAAATACCTCAGTCCTTCCACTGGCCTTCATAAAGTCTTTCCATTACTTCATTTCTCGTGACTTTCAAGTATCTGGCAAATCCATATTCATGTAAAGTATGAAATGTAACTACCATTTAAAAGAATTTGTCATTAGCTTCCCGTAAGTAAACTTCCATTTGTATAAATGGGTATACATGAAAGCATCTCCAGACACAGTGTTATAACCTCAATGTATACAGCTTTAAAAAGCTTCCAGGTAAATTTAAAAGATGATTTTTTAATTGACAGTTTAGCTTGAATTGTTCCTATACTGAAAAAACAAAGTTAGGAAAATTCTTTAGCCATAAATCAAGGGTGAATTATAGTCTTTTAGTTGTCTTACTATTTCAGAAGAAAATGGTTTTGGTTTAAATTATTAAACAAGAGACTGCTTTATATATTATTTTTCTTTTTTTAATTAAAATAAAATCATTTTATGTCTAGTTGTAATCTTGTACACAATTATGGCTCTTGTTCTGATTTCATTACTACAATTTTGCATTATTTTATTGCTGTATAATGATTTAAATTATTCCTATAAGAATATTGCAATGCTTGTATTAATTTAATTAATAATAGTCACTTTAATTAAAATTTGTTAACAGGAGAATTTCATTGTGGATTTGAAGATGGTAACATTTGTTTGTTCACACAAGATGATACAGATAATTTTGACTGGACAAAGCAAAGTACTGCAACAAGAAATACAAAATATACTCCAAATACAGGACCCAATGCTGATCGTAGTGGCTCCAAAGAAGGTAAGAGGGTATGAAATGTTTTAATACCCCAACCTTGGGATGTTAGAAATGCCATTAATATGAAAGGCAATAGAACACTTAGCTATAGATTTAAAGGTTGTGGAATAAAATGTTAAAATTTTTGCACAGTATCAATAATTCAGATATTCCAAGGTTTGTAGACATTAATTTTCTCCCAGAATTCAGACACATATAGTTGACAGACTAGAACATTGTTTTGAAATTAAATGTAAAATTCTAATTTTATCTTAAGTTTTTATGCATTTTAAAGTATTTTAAGTGTGTAAATCCCTTATTCTTTATATAATAACATACATTTACATATTGCATAAAAGAGATGCCAATCCTTTTATCAATCTGTTCTTGTATAAAAATTCTAACACTTATCAACAATTTCAAATTTCATGTTACCTAATAACAATATGTTTAAACATTTGATTTTGTCTTTTTAAAGGTTTTTATATGTACATTGAGACATCGCGACCAAGATTGGAAGGCGAAAAGGCTCGACTCCTCAGCCCTGTCTTTAGCATCGCTCCCAAAAACCCTTATGGACCCACAAACACGGCGTATTGCTTCAGCTTCTTCTATCACATGTATGGACAACATATAGGTGAGGTGGCATGAATTACTATGTTTCTTCTTCTAAAGTACATCATCACTGAGAAGAAAAATGTTTATAAACACACAGCATTAATCCATTTTAGTAAAAAAAAAATGCCATCATTGACTTTTATATAACTTACTTATAAATTGCAAAATAAGATGCTAAAAATATTCCCCAATCATGTTCAAACTTAGATTAGAATTTGAAATTTTGGACCATTGCCTATCTTTTCTAGGATACTAATTCAAGCAGACCATCAATAGGTTAAATTCTTTATGAGATCATCTTGTGGAATTATGATACCAGTACAATTTAGTCTGCTTTTTTAAAAAATTGCTTGAATTGTCACTCAATGTATATTAATGATCATGAAAAAACAAGTATTGTCATATTTGGAAGACAATACTTTTAACACCAACTACACATTTAGAATATTGATGTGAATTTTTTCTTGTTTATAAAGTATACCAAAAACACCTAATGGGAGTTCAGAACATCCTCAGTCCTGAAGTTTATACACAGATGAAGATGCTAGTAGTACACCCTCTGCTCTTAGAGACCCTGCCCAATCATGGAGGATAACATGAGTAAATA
>PVJC01029369.1:0-21712 GCA_004026665.1 Murina feae
AGGCAGTTGGTGCCACTTCCAACTGTCATAGGCAGGCAGTTGGTGCCACTTCCAACTGCCATAGGCAGGCAGTTGCAATAGAACCCTTTGGTTTGCTCAGGTTCCGTGGCTGTTGGCCTCCATCTTGGCTGGGTTAATTTGCATACAGCCGCTCTGATTGGCTGGTGGTAATGGTCACATTTGCATGTTTCACTTTTATTATAGAAGATTAGTGACGCTTAGAGATTTCATGCCTCAAGTTTCGGGTTGAAACTGTAAAATACTATACAAAGATTCGGGGAGTCTCAGGCACCTACTTGAAAGAGATTTACGTGAATTATTAAGAGTCAAACCAATAGTTGGTAGAGAGCAAGCCATTGTGTTGTAAATGTCAGTGTGCGCTTCTAGAGCAGAGGATCTCAACCCTGGCTGCACATTAGAATCACCTGGGAATCTTTTTTAAAATCCTGATTTCTGGGCCTCATCCTCCAGAAATTCTGTTTCTTTGTTATGGGGAGGAGCCACAACATTAGTAACAGAGAGACAGGATTTCCAGAGGATGAGGCCCAGAAATCAGGATTTTAAAAAGATTCCCATGTGATTCTAATGTGCAGCCAAGGTTGAGAACTACTGCTCTAGAGGAAGGAGTTGACATTACTGAAATTATACAGTTTGGAGTCTGGCCTTGGATTTTCCATAAACTGGCCATCTGACCTGGGACTTTTAATAGTCCTCAGCTGTTTGTAAATTGGACACAGCTTAGATCTATTTACCTTATGGAACTGTGACAATTGACCAAGACAATTGACGTATTAGCAGCATAAAATGCTATCACATGTGAGCTATCAGTAAGTTTTTATGAGATTTCAAACTTGCTTTCAAATGCAGCTTTTCAAACATTCTTGGAAGTGGGTGACAGAAAAGTAGATTCAAAATGGTAATAAAAAGGCTACCAGTTCTAAAAAAAAAAAAAAAAAAAAAAAAAGAAAGAAAATTAAACTCTCAGTCAGGAAGAAGCCATCTTTTATTTAAATGGGCTCTTTGCCCTTTCTTCAACCAACACCCAAAGGAAAAAACAAGAAAGGACCCATTTTCCAGAAAAACACTGTGGTGGCAAGTAGACAGCATGTTCTAGGTGTAGCATACCTGCCCGTGACCAGACAGACATCAATTTATCCCTTACCTGTGCAGGCTGTGCCTCTCCTTCCTGCCAGACATATCCCATGGTAATTAAGCTCAGGACCAGGTGAGCCAGGCGCTGTTCCCTGTAATCCTTGAGAAAATGGCAGTTCAAGAGCGGCATCTGTTCAAGGAGAAGTTCCAGAGACGATCAGTTGCAGGGGATGGGATCACCCAGGGGTTCTGTGGCTTGAAGGGTTCTTTGGATACAAGGAATGGGTTCTATTTCAAGGCACGAACCATCCACACCCATCTCTCCCCTGGTCCTAGGACCCTGCAGGACAGGAGGAGGTGTTCCAAATGATATTGTTCTGCAAGTACCTGGCAGCTCCACCCAGTTCCCTAAATTGTGGCCATGCTTGTGCCGGACACTGGTCTCCATCACTGAGGTGACCACTTGGTTACTTAAAATAATGAAATTGACTAAGATCATTTATTACATGGGAGTCCTCAATGGCAACTTTTTAAAAAATGTATTTTTAATTGATTTTAGAAAGAGAAAAGAAGAGGGAGAGGGGGTGGGGGGAAACATTGATCAGTTGCCTCCTGGGGACCAAACCTGAAATCTTAGGCATATGCCTTGACCAGGAATCAGCCCTCCCCTTTTTGGTGTCCTGGCTGATGCTCATCCGACCCAGCTGCACTGGCCAGGGCTTCAGTGGCAGCTTTTACTAGTACAATCGCATCATTTACCAACAAGGCACCTCTGCAAGTATGGAAGCATAGCACAGACCGACGGACCTCAGAGGAAAGGGGAGGGGGGGCAGGCAGAGAATAACCAAATAATTAAAATGCTTATATGCATAATCCATGGACACAAACAACAGTATGGTGAAGAGCTAGAGTGGGGCGGGAACTAGGCAGCGGGGGGACCATGTAGGAAAAACGGGGGATACTTGCCGGTACCTGCCGGCACTATACGGGTACCTGAATGAGGGGGTGAGGATAAGAAAATGACAAGAGACAAAAAGATGGGGTCGGGAGGACTACAGTTCAAGACTGCAGCCCCGAGTTTATTGTAAAGCTCATATTTATCCAGCATGATTAAGAAAGTTACTGTATACATGATTTTGGCAAGCACAGAAATTTAACCGCACACCGTTTCTTCGAAACTTCTCACCCTGCCAACTTCCTCATACTCTGCCTGCCCACGTATAGTCCTCAGAGTATTAGCAGACTCTAGACTAAGTGTCAGCAGTGATATTTCTAGCCAAGCGCTTAAAAAAAGATCAGCAGTCAGTAATTTTAACTAGTGAAGAGGGGACTTAGAGAGCTACGCCCATATGAGACCCCTGCATGCAGGTCAGCTTTCAGAAAGCTACACTTATATGGGACCCCTGCATTCAGGTCAGCTCCCAACAGATACCTGTAATACTCCCAACCATAACTTTTTAAAAAAGATGCTGAAAAATATTTTATCGTAAGTGGAAGGAGCAACTCGATCCTCCTTTTTGCTAAGATTTACTCGTATTTTATTAGCAAAATTTATTTTACCACCGAGAGAATGAATTGTGTATCTGATTGTCATTCCTATGTAAGTTATGGAGTATTCAAATCGTAAGGTTTTATCTTATTATTTATTCAAATATTGGGTTGTATCTCTCCAAAATAAAAGCTTAAATCATAAATTAAAAAAATTAATGAATAAGAGCACCTGTGCTTACTTGGTATCTTTAGCCCCGAAACAGCCCTGCGCTGTGGGCAATAAGGTTTTCCCAGGCCTGGTGAGCTGGCGGACTTAGATCGGTGGCTCCTGGGATGACGCCAAGGCTGTTTATCTGCTTAGTCAGATGTCAGTTCCTTTTTGCTCTCTGCTTGCTGAGATGTAATCAGCTGTGTATCCTAGCAAAAAGAAGCCCTATGGACTTAGGAATTTGACCAAATTCCTAGAGGGAGGTAGCTAAGCTGGACCAAAGGGTTGTCCAGCCCTTGTTTCAACACTCCCGGTGACCCTAGCTAGGTCTCTGAACCTCTCCCTGCCCGTTTCCTTCCCGTGTCACACAGGTGGTGTCCTCCTTGAAGGCAACACCCTGTGCAAAAGTTAGTTATCACTAACAGCAATACCAAACGGATATGGTCCGTTTATTAGTTTTGCCTGGGCCGGCCCCGCCTACCTTGGCTGACACCGAGGACCCTGAGCTCCATTTCGTGGCACAGCGCCCGCAGCTTGCCTCCTTCTTCCATCGCCTCCCCAACCCTAGACACAGTCTGTCTAGATCTTCTCTGGTGCCCCTGTCCGGGGTCCGAAGAAACCCCTGAAGGAGCAGCGGCGAGAGTCTAGTGATTCCTTCTAAGCTATAGACACCCCAAGTGAGTTGGGACTCACCCAAGCCCAGGGGCAGCTCGCGCTGGGGGCTCTCTGACGGAATCTTTCTCTCTCTCTCCACTAGGGGGCAGCCTTTCCTAACCTGTCTGCGGGTTCCTCTTAGAAACTGGCTCTGAGATAAAACTGCCTACTTAAGGGTGGGTGGGTGTGTGTGTGTGTGTGTGTGTGTGTGTGTGTGTGTGTGTGTGTGTGTGTAACCAGCTTGAGATTTATTAAGTATTTATTCTAAGACTCTTACTAAAGAGCGTTGAAGGCACAATGCTCAATACTTCTCATGCAGGGTGGGTGGTTCCCTTCCCCCAAACCCACCGAGTCAGGAGTCAGAGAGGATAAGGTATTTGACAGAGCTGGGGGCACTGAGCCAGGGTGCAATTTCCCTTCTGCTGACCGCAGCCCTGCTCTCTCAAGTTAGTACTGTCTATCTCCACAAATAGGAAAGCCACATGTGCAATTCTGATTTTTCTAAAAGTCACGTTTTAAAAATAGTGAAAAGAAACAGGTGACATTTAATTAAAAAGATATTTGTCTATGCCACTATATTTACAATATTACAAATGCAATATCAATAGAAAAATAATAATATATTGAATAGTCTCTTTTTTCTAGTGAGTCTTCAATATCCAGTATTGTACATCTCAATTTGTTTTAGCCACGTTTTGATTCTGTTTCTTGGATGAACGAACTCTAAGACACCTCCTAATAACATTGGAAGTTAGGGTTTTTGACATATGAATTTGGAAGCAACACAAACATTTAGTCCATTGTGCTCAGTTTATTCCCCTGTTGAGGTACATCTTGGTTGTTTCCAGTTTGGGTGATTATTATTAAAATTGTTATAAACATTTACACACAAGGTTTTCCATGAACTTAAGTTTTCAGTTTAATGGCTAAATACTTGGGAGTGTGATTCCTGGGTCAGGCGATAATTCTGTGTTTAACTTTATAAGAATCCGCCAGCTGTCTTCAAAGTAGTTGTACCATTTTGCATTCCCACCAGCAACATGAATGAGAGTCTCTTCCAGAACATATCCTCAGTAGTAGTTAGTATTGCCAGATTTTTTAAAAAAAAATTATAGCAATTCAAATAGATATTAAATTGTCTTTTAATACTATTACAGTCTTATGTTCTACTGTAAGTAACCCACTTTTATTATTTCATGATTAAAATGTGCAAATTTTCCTTGGTAATCTAGAAAATAATAAATTTTACCAGGATGTCTGTTGCCCTCCTACCCCCATTGTCTTTCTAATAGAATTAATTAATTGAGATTTTTAAATTTTTTAATCTTATATGCTTAAAGCTTTCCTTTTCCCCCACCTACACTACTCTGTGAGAGTTCTATTTTATGAAATTTGAATCATTCATTTTTTTTCACATATTTTTATTTTTCTGATGACTGGCATTTCTTTCGTTTTTGCTTTATGCCTTATACAATTTTTCAAGAAATTCCCTAAATTAAAATTTTTTTCTAATTTATTTGGGTTTTCACTACTGTTTTTATTCGTTTCTTTCTTTGTTTTCCAATAGTTTCTTTTATGTAGCAACTTCACTTATTTTTATGAAGTAAATGTAATTACTTAGACATCAATTAATTCTTAATTAATGATTTTCAATTAATTACATTAAAATTAAAAATTTTAAAAGCATTGATCTCATACTTTGTTTTGGATTGGAGATCATTGGCTCTAAATGTCCAGTTCCTTCCTCCTACTCTTTGACTCACTCATTCTCTGCATATATTTTGACAATTTGGGCTTATTTATTTGTGTTCAGGAGTGGAGGTGAGTTTTATTAGGATTAGTAGCTGATATAGCTTCCCTAATAATGTTTTCAGTGTCCTAGTTTTCTGTGAGCAAGTCAGTTAACTGTAGTGTTTTATGGCAGGAGGGTGAAGGAGAGCAAATTTTCCTGGAAGATTATTATTATTTATTATTACTATTATTACTAGTGGCCCAGTGCACAAAATTTGTGCACAGGAGGGTGTGCCCCTCAGCCCAGCCTGCACCCTCTCCAATCTGAGACCCCTCAGAGGATGTCCAACTGCCAATTTAGGCCCAAACCCTTTTGAATCGGGCCTAAACCAGCAGTCAGACATCCCTCTCACAATCCAAAACCTCTGGCTCCTAAATGTTTGCCTACCTGCCTGCCTGATTGCCCCTAACCGCTTCTGCCTGCCATCCTGATGGTCCCCAACTGCCCTCCCCTGCCAGCTTGATGGCTCCCAACTGCTCTCCCCTGCCAGCCCGATTGCCCACAACTGTCCTCCCCTAATGGCCCGATGGCCCCAACTGCCCTACCCTGCTGCAACCTGCCTCATCCTCTGGGACTGGCCTCCTCCATGACATGCGGAGCCACGGGACCCCCAGGCCTCACGGGGTGGAGTGGCCACCTAGCCTCGCCTTCACTGTGCGTGAGGCCATCTTGTGGTGGCCATCTTTGTGGAGGCTATATGTGTGGAGGCCATCTGTGGCAGCCATCTTGTGATGACGTCACATGTGAGGACCACCTAGGCTTTTATTAGTATAGATTATTATTTGTAACCAAGATACAAATTTCTAAGAACAAGTAGTTGGCCTTAAAGCACTGTGAGATCCAAACAGGAAATTCACTTATTATGTTGTCTGTGCCAAGTAAAGGACACAAGAGGACAAATATTTGAGTATGTAGCTTCGTGTGTGGTCCTGGAAGCCATTACATTTGCTTCTCATGACTGATTTCCAAATTATTTAGTCTCAGCCTATGGTGGTGAAGTCTTAAAAGTGGTCTTATCTAGTTAGATGTTTTGTGAGTAATTAGAAGCATAGAGTCTGCCAAGAGTGTCTCCAATGGCTGCCTTACAAATGCACACGAACTGGGGAGCTAAAATAGCAGAAATTGATTCTCCCACAATTATGAATCTGAAGTTTAGGTGTTTGTAAGGTTGGTTCCTCTGGAGGCTCTGAGGTGGGGAACCTGCTCCATTATTTGTCTCCTAGTCTCTGGTGATTCCAGCAACTCGGTGTGGCTTGTAGATGCAACTCCAGCCTAAGCCTCTGTCTTCATGTGGTGTTCTTCCCTGTGTGTTTGAGTCCAAATTCCCTCCTCCTTCTAATGATACCAGTCTTAGTGGATTTAGCATGTACCCTAATGCAATATGATCTTGTCTACATCTGTAAAAACCTATGTCCAAATAATCAAACATTCACAGATTTTGAGGAAAGATTATTTTTAAAGAGACACTATTCAGCCCAGTGGAAGTGTGAGGGGATCAATTTCACTTTTGTACTGAAGCTTTTTCCCCAATTCCCATGTTTTCAATGGACAAAAGTTAGCAAGACACTCCTGGCCTATTCTCACTGACATTTAATATATAAGGAGCACCAACTCAGTAAGTCCTTCATTTTATGTATGGCAGTTTAATCAATTAAAAGCCTGAGGAAAGCCTGGTACAAAGGATTGATCAGTTCACCAGTGAACTTGAATTTGTCTTCCTGCAGACTGTCCTAGACTCCCTCTTGATTTTGTGCCCTGGTACTGATATGGGAGAGAGAGGCCTCCAGAGGTGAGGGTGGGAGGCGGTCTTCTTATTGCTTTGGTTGAATGCTTGGCATGGGTACTACACCCTCATTTGTAGATCACTTTGATTTGTTGAATATGCTATGTACATTCTTAAAATTGTATCTTAATTTTATCTTGTTTTCCTGCACTACAGATATTTTCTAACCTTTTTCTTCTTTTTGTATTCTTTAGGTCATGTTAATGGGCCCTTTATTTGGCAGGAAAATTAATTCTTTGGTTTAGTTTGCCATTTTTATAGGCACCAGAGACAGTGTCTCCCATTTCTTTTACAATCTCTCTAATCTTGTGACTTGCCCTTAACAGACATTCAATGAATCTTTTTAAATGAATTTTTAATTATGGACAGTAAGTATGCAATTGTCAGTGAAGAAGAATTTTGGAGAGTAGAAAACATTTCTTGTGTCTTTGAAATCACATGGCACTTTGAATTGTGAGACTAAGACAGATACAAAGGGACTAGTGGTAAATACAAATATATATTAAACACTATTGTGACACGAAATCCAAAAAGCTATTCCAAAAATAATTTAGTCTTCACAACAATTCAATGATACCAGCATGTTTTCCCATTTTATAAATAAGGAAGCAGAAGCACAGAGATTAAGTCACTTGTTCAAAGTTATGTAGCTACCAACTGATAAAAACCAGGATTCAAACTCCGATGTTCTGGAATCAAAATCTGTGTTCTTCTTATTACCCCTTCTTGTCATCCTTTCACTGTTTATTCCTAATATACTCTTGGCAAATATTTCTCATTTTATCCCATATGTATTTGCAGATTTATCGATCATCTCTCCAGAATCTGACAGCAGAGACCTTACAACTCAGAAATTCTCTTGACTCAACTATTCTGAGAGGCTCCTCTGGTACATTCAAGGCGGACTCACTCAGAGGCAGGGGAGCACTGACCACGTGACATAGGGTGAGCATTTCTATGCTGGTCCTTCGCCAGCTAAATCTTACCCAGCAACTTGCCTACAGATCCCAACCAGATTGTCTTCATTTAAATAGATAGATAGATAGATAGATAGATAGATAGATAGATAGATAGAGATAGGTAGATATAGCTATAGATAGATATAGATACAGATACAGATACAGATACAGATACAGATACAGATACAGATACAGATACAGATAGAGATAGAGATAGAGATAGATAGATAGATAGATAGATAGATAGATAGAGATTTCAGAGAGGAAGGGAGTGGGAGAAGGAGAGCTGGGAGCATCAGTGATGAGAGAGAATTGCTGAGAGGCTGCCTCCTGCATGCCCCCTACTGAGAATACAGCCTGGAACCCCAGGCATGTGCCCTGACTGGGAATCGAATTGTAACCTCTTGGTTCATAGGTTGATGCTCAACTGCTGAGCTACACAAGCTGGGCTTGTTTTCCTTTTTTAAAACTAATGCTGATTAGCCACTTTATATGTTCCAAGAATTGTTTTACGCAGGTTCTGGAAATTTTAGGAAAACACATGTGTCAAAACAGGAACAAGTCGTTCAGCTCTTCAGGAAGGATGAGAACATTAGGTCAATAAACTCAATGGCAATGGTTGGTGTCCTTAAGTGAACTCACCCAGTTCCACAATGCTGAAAAGAAAAAGTGGCATGAGAGTTTTGATAGGGCGGTATGAAGGGGTTGAAAAGTAAAATAACTATTTATATATACCTTGTTTACGTGAGCTCGAAGCTGGTGACTCTCAATCAAGTCAGGAAGTTTGCTGGCAATTTCCATCCAAGGCTTGTAATGATCTGGAAGTTCTTTCTGCATTCAAAAGAGAATCATCTCAGTATTTTAGACCTCTCTGAGCAGCAGCTTCTGGGAGTAGTGTTGTCAGATTTCATATAAACTGAGCCCTGTGCTAAGCACTTGCAGACACACAGATGACTAATATGTAATCCTTGTGCTTGAGGAACATATGATCTACTAAAAGAAAAAAAAATGCAATCAGATATATCTAAAAATAATATATTTAATTACCAATATCTAATCTAATAAAAGAGTAATATTGAAATTGACCATTTCTGCGGGATACTTAAGCCATACCCACCAGCTGATCAGAGTGGCTGTATGCAAATTAACCCAGCCAAGATGGAGGCCGGCAGTCACTGAGCTGGAGTAAGCAAGAGGCTTCCATTGCACCAGGAGTAAACTGTCTGCCGGCCAGCTGGGCTTCTCCAGGCTCAGGCAACACATTTGCAACATTGTTTCAATTATAGAAGCCTTGGAGCTGAAGCAAACAGCAGGCTTCTGTTAAACCAGCAATGGAGGAAACTTCCTGCCTAGGCAACATTCTTTCAATTATAGAAGCCATGGAGCTGAAGCCAACAGGAGGCTTCATTACCTGCCTAGGCCTCAGCTTAAAGAAACAGTGTATCAATTATAGAAGATAAATAAACCCCAGAAACATGCTTCCAGCTAGCCTTGCTGGGACATTGGGTCAATGGGAGCTGTGGGCAGCCTGAAAACAGCCCTCGGGCCTGCACCCAAGCTGGCCACACCCCAGTGGGGTGAGGGACCCCACTGTGGGGCTTGGCCAGCCTGCAAATAGCCATCAGCCCCTCACCCAGACTGGCCAGGTACCCTAGTAGGGGCCCCAAACCTGAAGGGACTGTGGGCAGCTTGAAAACACCCCTCAGCTCCTCACCCAAGCTGCCCAGACACCCCAGTAGGGATTCAAAACATGAAGGGGCTGTGGGCAGCCTGTAAATGGCCCTCAGCCCGTTACCCAGGCTGGCTACACTCCAATCAGGTGAGGGTCCACACTGGGGGGTTTGGCCAACCTGCAAACAGCCATCAGCCCCTCACCCAGGCTGACCAGGCACTCCAGCAAGTGGACATCCCCAGAGGCGTCCCAGACTGCGAGAGGGCACAGGCTGGGCTGAGGGACCTCCAGAGTGCACAAATTTTTGTGCGTGTACCGAGCCCCTAGAATGTTTAATAAGTTTAAGAACTTTCAAAGAGGAAAATATGCTTAATTCTATCAGCGGTTGTGGGCAATTAAAGGGAAATATATGCAGAAATAGGACAGGTGGGGCCAGTTGTAGAATTTGAAAGTGACTTTTCTAGGTGGAAATTTGAAGATGGGAAGGCAGTAAAGAAGGGATTATGGGTAAACAGAGATAACAGTGTTTTGGGGACTATAAATAACCCAGTGTTACTAGCATATAAAGATCAATAGAAATGATAATGGAAGAAGAGACTACAAAATCAGACCAAATGTGCTTTTCATAGATTACATAAGAATTTTCTTTTTATGTAAGTTGATCTGATATTTTTTAATTTTGAATTTTAGAAAGTTTGTTTTATCTGTAGGATTTTAAGATATGCATTCAGGTTAGAAAGTCTTTGAACTAAGGACTAACTTAAATGATGGAAAATAATTTGGAAAGGAGAAGACATGTATTCAACAGATATTTTGAAAGTAAAATGAAATGTTATGATAATTAAATTTTGAGGTGGGGATGCTAAAAGCAAGATGATTTCTAGCCCTATAGTACCCTTTATATGCCCACTCTGGGCCCATGATTTAGCTAAGTAGAACATAGACTGGATTTCAACAACCCTGACTCAATTCCAGGAAGTGGTAAACTACACTTATTGCTGTAATTAAACTTTTATTGGCACACAACCATGCTCATTTGTTTACAAATTGTCTATAGCTATTTTATATTACAGCAGCAGAATTGGTAGTTGCAACAGAAACTATTTGATATCAAGGTTTAAAGTATTTACTATTTGGCTTCTTAGAAAAAATGTTTGCCAACTCTGATCTATGCCAGAGTCTGGGTCTTTGATTTGAGAGCACAATATGCACAACTAAATGTTGTGTTTCTGGGAAAAGAAGAAAAGGAGGTGAAAATTATTTCATGTTTGTGAATTGGGAGACTGAATGAATTAAAACAGAAATACAGGAGGAAGTCAAAGAGAGGGTGAATTTATGTTTTAGATAGATACAGCCTAAAATATATGTAGAATGTTAAAATATGTTTGTATTCTGGGCATTTGGACATACAATTTGAAGTTCAGGAGATAATTAATATTAGAAATATACAACTAGGAAGCATAACTGTAGAAATAATTCCACATGTGGTTAAAACCACAAAAATGTATAAGGTCATTGGAGAGAAGTTACAAAGTGAAAGGAGAAGGTGGCTAAGGCCAACACAAAGGGGTAATTATAAAACAGAGGAACTGAATCCAGCCATACAAATCAAAAAGGCATTTGTAGATATTCAATGAGTCAGAGGAGAATTACCCTTAGGGAAGTCATGACATGAGAATTAGGAAATTCAAAAGGTCAAATGCATCATCAAGAACTTATAATAAGATTGTTCCCTTTGGGGAAAAAGAAAAAAAAAAACCCAAAGCAGAAACTCACTAATACCTACTAGTAATTCAGTATATATGGCAAACCCAGGTCACGTTCCTGAAAGCAGGGTTGAAATTTTAGTGTGTTGAGGAAGTAAGAAAATAGAGACTGTGAATATAAATTACTTTCCTAGGAAAGTCATAGGAACTAGGAAAGGGGACATTTGTGTTTGAGAGTTGTCACCACTTAGAAATGAGAAACTTAAGCCATTCCTAGTCTGTGACTGTAAAAGAGAGTGACTAGAAAAAAATCAATGGAGAGGAATGGGAAAATGGTGACCAATTAGGCAGACATGTCCCGAGCCTAATCCTGGAGCAGATAGAAGGAGCATCTACATCAAAGAACATCTGCCTGGAATTGGCAAAGTAGACACAGGCTGGTGAGACAATCTGCAGTGGGATCTGGGATCTGGGCTGGAGAGAGTTGTGAGACCACTGAGCCAAGAGGGTCAGAAGGAAGCTGTATGGCACCAAGCTCATGTCCCTTGGGGACAGGCATAATATTCGACTGTGGAAAGGGCTGCTGGCAGCAGGGGATTCTAAATCTAAGTCCCCAGCCATGAGAGGCTGAGCCCAGAAAGGCATCCTGAAGAGCTTCCTGAGTCATGCAGTGATGGGCGGCGGGTGGAGGAGGAGGAGAAACCAGAAGTCAAGCAGTTGTTTTGCCTCTGTTTTGTCTTCCCTTTTATTCACTAGACCCTGTTCATATGACCTTTCAAATACAAACATTCACCCATGGCTGCAGTGCAGGTGTGGATTCGTGGAGTCTGGGGAGAGGCTATGGAGGAGAGCAGGTTGGAGGGAGGTGACCAGGAGTCCAGCACTGCAACATTCCTGACCCTCCCAGAACTAAGCAGCCGTTTTTTTTTTGTTTTTTTTTCCTAAAGAGCCACCCCCTCCCAGCAGCTTCACCAATCATCTGAGATATGCAAATCAAAACCACAATGAGGTACCATCTCACACCTGTCAGAATGGCTATCATCAACAAATCAACGAATGACAAGTGCTGGTGAGGATGTGGAGAAAAAGGAACACTCGTGCACTGCTGGCGGGAATACAGACTGGGGCAGCCACTGTGAAAAACAGTATGGAGTTTCCTCAGAAAATTAAAAATGGAACTCCCATTCAACCCAGTGATCCCACTTCTAGGAATATATCCCAAGAAATCAGAAACACCAATCAGAAAGAGTATATGCACCTCTATGTACATAGTGGCACAATTTACAATAGCTTAAGTTCCCATTAGCAGATGAGTGGATTAAAGAACTGTGGTACATCTACACAATGGAATATTACATTGCTGTAAAAAGAAATCTTACCATTTGTAATAGCGTAGGACCTGGAGTGCATTATGCTAAGCAAAACAAACCAGTAGGAGAAAGATACATATCACATGATCTCACTCATTTGTGGAATGTAATGAACAAAATAAACTAATGAACAAAGATAGATCCAGAGACAGACTGTCCAACCTAAGAAGGAAGGGGAGGGAGGGGGAGAGATCAACCAAAGGACTTGTATGCATGAATATGAGCATAAGCAATGGACACAGACAGTAGGAGGGTGAGGGCAGGTGCTGGGGGATGGGAGCAGCCAAGGAGAGGTCAATGGGGATAAAAGGAGACAGATATAAACTTTAAACAATAAAGAATTTAAACTTAAAAAAAGAAGGCGTGACTAGAGTAGAGTTAAGAATGCTGGCAAGAATCAAGACAGATCTATGGAAAACTGACTCTCACAACTTGTATTTTGTCTCATCTATATGATTCATATGTTTTAGGAACAAAAATTGAATGCAGTTACAGAGACAATGGGATATAATCTTGATAAAAGAAAATAAAATTTGCAGGTTTGCAGTATTCCTGTCTTTTAAAGTGTGTTTTAAGAAAAGAAGTTGTAACTAAGTCATCACCTCTGATATCTAGAGAAGGAATCCTGTTCTGATAATTGCATTAGGATCTGGGTTTCTGCTTCCTGACTTGCATGGAAATTCTTAAACACTACCTCAATTAGGCACCACTCTACTTTTAATATTTACTTGATCTTTCTCTTTGGATTGCTAAAGGAGTCTTACCCTTCCTCCTCCTTTTTATCATCGAACTGTGAACCAAGAGGTCAGGGTTGGATTCCCTGTCAAGGGTACATGCCTGGGTTGTGGGCTTGATCCCCAGTGTGGAGTGTATAGGAGGCAGCAGATCAATGATTCTCATCATTGATGCTTCTATCTCTCTCTCCCTCTCCCTTCCTCTTTGAAATCAGTTAAAATATATATTTTTAAAAAGTCATTCATAGCAGGGTAGTCAAATGAACCAATAGTGTTCCTTATTCTTCTACATTTTATATTGTGCTTAGGAAGTTATTTTTCTTATTTCTTTTAGAGTACTTCTAGTTTTATTGTTGATGTTCACATCTTTAATCGATCTACATTTGTGTTGTGCGTGTCAAGAGTTAGTCCATATTATGTCATTATATCATGTCATGAAATAGAGGAAGTTATCACCGAAAGCTATTGGATGACTTTACTAAGATAACACATCTGGTCAGAGGCCAGATCAAATCTCTCTGACTCAAAGTTCAGAGTACATTCAATTACCTCTCAGAGAAAACACATGGAGAATGGGGAAGACAGGGGCAGAGCGGATGGGGGTAGGTGCAAGGGATAGGAAATTAAAAGACATTTTACATGTTTTTCTTTCCCTGATTCTAATAATCAGAAGACCCAGAGTGTGATGGACAAAAATAACACAACATTTGGCTTTCCTTTAAAACCAATTTTTATTTTATTTTATTTTATTCTTTTATTAGGCTTTACACTTGTCAAAGTATTATTTTCAAAAAAAGTTAAAAATGACTCATGCCAATATAGGATTTGTGTCCAAAATATAGGTAGTTCATTAATGATGAAATCAGCAGGATGGTACAGTTGTTTCAAAAGGGTGATAAACTGTGTTTAGAGTTAAAAAAAATAATGCTGAAATCAAATTGCTAGATTAAATATATAATTGGTAAGTATCCTCCAGGGCAGTGCAATCATACGTTTTAAGGTTATATTTTCTATCCAACAAAAATTATCTGCAGCTATTTTGCATAAAAATCTACAAGTTAATTTGTAACTTCAGAGATTGGGACATAACCAATAGTATATAGCATGTTAAATAAAGGGACAGCCCTTAAATGATTAAATAATCCTGAAGGGAGACTATTAGTACTCTGGGATAGTATTGAATGAATGTACAACCATCTTTTGCTTTATTTTGGATAACTTTTCTCAACACATTTATAACCTACAAGAGAACAGACTTTTTAAAATAAAACATTTATAAAAATAATGAAGTCTTTGTGAAATTAACACTGATTAAATTAGCTAAAACTTTTGGTTAAGAAAATAACATACAGATGATGTATTATAGAATTGTGTGCCTGAAACCCTATATAATTTTATTAATCAACTAGAGGCCCAGTGCACAAAAATTTGTGCACTTGGCGGGGCGGGGGGGAGGTCCCTTAGCGTGGTCTGTGCCCTCTCTCAGTCTGGGACCCCTCAGGGGATGTCCACCTGCTGGCTTAGTCCTGTTCCCCAGGGGATCAGGCCTAAGCTGGCAGTCAGATATCCCTCTGGCATCCCAGGAACCCTCGGGGGATGTTCCTTGCCAATGGGGAGTAGACCTAAGCTGCAGTCAGACATCCTTAGCACTGCTGAGGAGACAGGAGAGGCTCCCGCCACCACCACTGTCCTGACAGCTGTCAGCCTGGTTTGTGGCTGAGCAGAGCTCCCCCTGTGGGAGCGCACTGACCATCAGGGGCAGCTTCTACATTGAGCATCTGCCCCCTGGTGGTCAGTGTGTGTCATAGTGACCAGTCATTCCCAGTCTTCCTGCTGTTAGTGTCAATTTGCATATTATCCTTTTATTATATAGGATATAGGCCTGGTGCACGGGTGGGAGCTGGCTGGTTTCCCTTGAAGGGTGTCCTGGATCAGGATGGGGGTCCTGCTGGTGTGCCTGTGTGGGTGAGGGGCTGAGGGCTGTTTTCAGGCTGGCCATGCCCCCTGGAAACGCAATTGAAACTTTGTAGCCTTGAGTGAAGCACAGGTCTGGTTGGAAGCCCCTCCTTGAGTGGAGGCCACAGCTGGCTGGAAGCAGGTATCTGAGATTTATTTATCTTCTATAATTGAAACTTTGTAGCCTTGAGCAGAGGCCAGGGCTGGCCAGGGAAGGCAGGAAGATTGGCTTCCTCCATTGCCAGGGGCAACCCAAACCTCCTGCTCATTCCAGCTCCATGGCCACCACCACATTAGTCGGGTTAATTTGCATACTCGCTCATGATTGGCTGGTGGGTGTGGCTTGTGGGTGTAATGGAATGACAGTGATGGTTAATTTGCATGTTTCTCTTTTATTAGTATAGATGTCATATCAATAAATTAAACTTTAAAAAAGTAGCCAAAAAAGTTAAAAATTTTAGTAAAAATAAACCAGGCAAATATCAACAAAGGAAAGTTGGATGACAATCTTTTTTTAAACATATTTTTATTGATTTCAGAGAATAAGGGAGAGGGGGGAGAGATATAGAAACATCAATAAAAAGAGGGAATCATTGATTGGCTGCCTTCTGTATGCCATTTATGTGAGATCAAGCTCAAAACCTGGGTATGTGCCCTTGACCAGAATCAAACCAGGGGCCCTTCAGTCTACAGGCTGATGCTCTACCCCCTGAGCCAAACCAGCTAGGGCAGGGTGACAATCTTAGTATCATAAACATTAGAACTTAAATGCTCAGATAGTTTAAAATTTGAAGCAGATGGTTTTAAATGAAATAAAAGGCAATATTCAATAGAAAGAAGCCAATGTGACATTGCAGCAAAGTAATATGAAAAGAAAGAGATATTAGATAACTTTGATGAGACAGGTCAGTAGAGTGACAGGCTTAGTAGGCTGTACTAAAACATCTGTTTTTGTTCTAAAGAGCAGCTTTGGAAAGTTTTAAAGAGCAAAGTGCCCTCGTTTAATTTTTGTTTTTGTAGAGTTCCTTTGCTCTGCAGAGAGAGTTTTACAGCTGAACAAGCATAGAAATAAGAAGACAAGGTAGGAGGCAATAATCCTGGACTGAACTAGGATGGAAATAGAGAAAGGCGTGTGTTTAAGAGGTATATTTCAGAGAAAGGGCTGAATTCATTATAATCAAATGAATATTTTGTGAAGTGCAGATGGAAAAAAGTATAGTTAAGGTTAATAATACACGATATAGATGAAGATCAGCACTAACTAAATAGTAATTTTTATTATGTTATTATGTATTACAAAGGGGCTTTAACAGGAACTAAAAACTCAATTTTTCAAAATATATTTTTATTGTTTTCAGAGAGGAAGCAAGAGGGATAGAGAGATAGAAACATCAATGATGAGAGAGAATCATTGATTACTTCTCCACTGCATGCTCCACATTGGGGACTGAACCTGCAACTCAGGCATATGCCCTGAGTGGGAATCAAACCATGACTTTCTGGTTCATAGGTTGACACTCAGCCACTGAGCCTCACCAGCACAAAACCTCAATTTTTAATAAAGTATAAGAGAATGGTATAGCCCTAGCTGGTTTGGCTCACTGGATAGAGTGTCAGCCTTCCCAGGTTTGATTCTGGTCAAGGGCATGTACCTTGGTTGCAGGCACATCCGCGGTTGGGGGTGTGCAGGAGGCAGCTGATCAATGCTTCTCTCTCATCGATATTTCTAACTCTCTATCCCTTTCCCTTCCTCTCTGTAAAAAATCAATAAAATATATTTTTAAAAAGAGAGAATGGTATAAGTAAGTTTTGCTAATACATTTGAAAATCTGAATTGAATCCTTATTTTAATTGTAAAAGATCAAATTATTTTTGTCTAAAAATAGGAAACTTAAATGGACCAGTGAAGCATGGAGAAAATGGAAAATGTAATTAAAAGCTCACCACCTAAAATTTCTCCAGTCTCAATAATCATATGTTATCTACCACAGAGAGTGGTTCATCATGTCAGACCCCGCTCTCCACCTAGAAAAAATTACTCAATCTTTTCTCATAATAAATACTGGGAAAATATTAAAGCCTTTTAATTGGCATCAAATTAGTTAGTTCATCTAGGATGCGCTATGTTTTTGTTCTGGTTTCATACACTGTCAACATTTTCTTCAGTCTAGGAATACAGAGCTCGTACTGGTTTTATTCATATCTGTACCTTAAGCATCTGCCTAAGTCCAGAAAGCATAGAGAGCAGTGAAAAAAATATACACTACATTGAAACTATAAATAAAATGCCAGAATATCCTATATAATAAAAGGGTTATATGTAAATTGACCCTAACAGCAGAACCATTGGGAATGACTGGTCACTATGACACACACTGACCACCAGGGGGCAGACCCTCAATGCAGGAACTGCCCTCTGGTGGTCAGTGCACTCCTACAGGGGGAGTTCTGCTCAGCCACAAGCCAGGCTGACTGCTGCTAGTACAGCAGTGGTGGTGGGAGCCTCTCCTGCCTCCTTAGCAGCACTAAGAATGTCTGATTGCAGCTTAGGCCTTCACCCTGCTGGCAGGTGGACATACCCTGAGGGCTCCCGGACTGCTAGAGGGATCCCAGACTGTGAGAGGGTGAAGGTCAGGCTGAGGGACCCCCCCACCCCCCTGAGTGCACAAATTTTTGTGCACCAGGCCTCTAGTATTTAGATAATAGTAAATCAGGGACAGTAATTTGACTCTAAAGAGACAAAACAAATAGTTGGAGGTTAGAGTGAAAAGGTGGGGAAGGGTTTTAAACAATTGTTTTCAGAAGTAGATCGTGATTACAAGTTATTTGTAGGACAAGATAGTAAAATTTGGGGCAAATTATTTGGTTTGAATTAAAACATCAAGGGTAGAATAGACACGAGTTTTATATATCAGTTTTACTTATGAAGAAAGTAAACTGAAATTTACTAAATATCTAATTAATTTACAGTTCAGTAATATATCATACAAATAAGATTTGATACAACCATTAAAATTATATTAAGACTAGAGATCAACCAAAGAACTTTTATGCATGCACATAAGCATAACCAATGGACACAAGACACTCGGGAGTAGGGGAGGCCAGGGGAAAGTCAAGGGGAAAAAAAAAAAGGAGGCATATGTGCTACTTTTTGTAATATTTTAAACAAGAAAACAAAATTAAAAAATAGAGAAAAATTATATTAAGATTGATTCATTTCAGGCAAAGGTGTATAGTATTGGTTTAAAAGTACATAATATAGATTACCACTTGGTAATTTCAAACACACACACAGACATAAACACTCTTAGACAAATTATACCAAAACACCAAAAGTATTTTGATTTTGTGGCAGAGCTATGAATAAAAAATAGTTTCATATTTTTCAACATTTCCTATTTTTATTTAATATACTTCTATGAATTTAGTAATAAAATTGCCATAGTTAGAATATTTTTTTTTGTGAAAATATTGTGGCTAATGATGGGCTATCATATATCAGAAGTCTTCTAATTTCTAGAGATTAATAATAAAATAAACTATCAGTAAAGAGAAATGTGAAGCAAGATTTTAAAACAGTGGATTGTTAATTTATGGGACTCACAAATCTGAATTTATATATATTTGACATTTTTTATCAATAATAGTTTCATAATACGTTATTAAAAGCAATTGGTAATATTTATAATAACTGTATGTTACAAAATCAAAGACACATGGTGTGATACATATTAATATATATATTATTAATATATAATATATAATATATAATTATAATATACAATATATAATATATATAAAATATATTATATATATATATATATATATATATATATTAGGGGCCCGGTGCATGAAATTCGTGCACAGGGGAGGGTGGGGGTCCCTCAGCCCAGTCTTCCCCCTCTCACAGTCCGGGACCCTCAGAGGATGTTCTACTGATGGCCACAGTCTGGCAGGCACCGTGTGTGTGTGTGTGTGTGTGTGTGTGTCTGCTGGGGACCTACCCCAGCCACACCATAGAGGCTTGGAGCAGGCACCCCTCTGTGTTGATCTCTCAGGCCTTGCCTGCATGTTTTTGTCTCCCTTGAGCTGAGGCCAGGCCTGGGTGCAGCCTGCCAGCCATGCTTGCCTGCTCACGGATCACCCCAGCCACCTGCGCATTTGTTCTCCTGCTCCAGATCACAGACCTGCTGGGGGTTGTCCTCGGGCCGCCTGCATTGGCTCTCCTGCTCCCCATTGCCGCTGCGGCCGGGAGAAGGCTCTACTGGGGGCTGCCCCAGGGCAGTGAGACCTGTTCACAGGTTGCCGAGGTAATGCCTGCTGGACTCACTTTGCCAGGGTGACACGGCCAGCCTCCTGCCCCACCACTCTGGGCACGCCATGTTTGTCTCAGAGTGATGGTTAATTTCCATATTACTCTTTTATTAGAGTGGATATATCTACTCTAATAAAAGAGTAATATGGAAATTATAAAAGAGTAATATGGAAATTAACCATCTCTCCAGGATGCCTAACCCACGCCCACCAGCCAAGCCATGCCCACCAGTCAATCAGAGCAGCTGTATGCAAATTAACCCACCCAAGATGGCGGCCGGCAGCCACAGAGCGGGCAGCCAGGTGGTGCTTGGCTGCTTCCCAGTCCCCTTGCGGGGATCGAGGAGCAGGAAAAGGCTGGCCTGACCACGAGGCAGTGAACAGGTGGGGTTTTCCCAGTTTTCCAGTGGCTGGAGGAAGATGGGGAATAGCCAAGCTTGGCAGGCAGGCAGCACCCCCAGCCCTGGCCACAGCTCAAAAAAGAGAACAATATGCAGGGGAGGGCAAGAGTCTGAGAGATCAACATAGAGGGGGTGCCTGCTCCAAGCCTCCACGGTGTGCCTGGGGGCAGGCTCCCAGCAGATAGGCACACACCGGATGACTGCTCTGAGCCTCAGATGTGGCTGGGACCAGGTCCCCAGTGGCAACACACACTCACACACACACATACACACACACAAAAGGCACCTGCCAGACTGGGGCCATCATAGGACATCTACTGAGGGGTTCTAGACTGTGAGAGGTGGCAGGCTGGCTGAGGGACCCTCCCCCTCCCCCCATGCATGAATTTTGTGCACTCAGGGATGTCCCTCAGCATGGCCTGTGCCCTCTTGCAGTCTGGAAACCCTCGGGGGATATCCACTTGCTGGCCTAGGCCCTCTCTCCAGGCGATCAGGCCTAAGCTGGCAGTCAGACATCCTTCTGGCAGCCCAGGAACCCTTGGGGGATGTCCACTTGCCAGCAGGGAGCAGGCCTAAGCTGCAGTCAGACATCCTTAGGTCTGCTAAGGAGACAGGAGAGGCTCCCACCACCACCACTGTACTGGCAGCCATCAGCTTGGCTGTGTCTGAGCAGCTCCCTCTGTGGGAGTGCACTGACCAGTCATTCCCAGTGGTTCTGCTGTTAGAGTCAATTTTCATATGACCCCTTTATTATATAGGATAGAGGCCTGGTGCATGGGTATGGGCCAACTGGTTTGCCCTGAAGGGTGTCCCAGATCAGGGTGGGGGTCCCGCTGGGGTTCCTGGCCAGCCTGGGTGACTGGCTGATGGCTGTTTGCAGGATGGCCACAGCCCCTTCAGAGTGGGGGTCCCTGGTGGGGTGCCTGACCAGCCTGGGTGAGGGGCTGAGGGCCGTTTTCAGGCTGTCCAAGCCCCCCAGCAGGGACCCTCACCCTATGAGGGTGGTGCCATCTTGGGTGAGGTGCTGATGGCTGTTTGCAGGCTGGCCACAGCCCCCAGCCACCCAAGCTCCCAGTACGGCTGACTGGAAGCAGGTATCTGGGGTTTACTTATCTTCTATAACTGAAACTTTGTTGCCTTGAGCAGAGGCCACAGCCAGCCTAGGCAGGCAGCCTCCTCCATCGCTGGGGCAATGAAGCCTCCTGTTTGCTCTAGCTCTGTGGCTGCTGGCCGCTATCTTGGTTGGGTTAATTTGCATATAATTGCTCTGATTGTCTGGTGGGTGTGGCTTGCAATGTAGCAGAATGATGCAATTAGCATATTACTCTTTATATATATACTAGGGGCCCGGTGCACAAAAATTTGTGCACTTGGGGGGGGGGAGGGTCCCTCAGCCTGGCCTGCCCCCTCTCACAGTCCGGGACCCTTCAGTGGATGTCCTACTGATGGCCACAGTCTGGCAGTGGAGACTCAGAGCAGGTGCCAGTATGTGTGTTTGTGCCCACACATGTGCGTGTATTTGTGTGTGCCCACTGGGGGCCTGTCCCCAGCTGCACTGTCCTCAGAGCAGGCACTCC
>PVJC01029370.1:0-21912 GCA_004026665.1 Murina feae
AAAAAAAAAAAAAAAAATACGGTTTGGTATGTGTGATGGGTCTGAAGAGACATGTGGAACTCCGGAGTACATATTTTTGAACTGTTTCCAAAATTCTAGCGTAAGGTTTGAGGAGTAATAAAATACTGACCATCGTTCAAAGAGGAAAAATGCAGGGCGCTCTTTTGTTCATAGTTCACTCCTTTCTGTGACTTGTTGAGAGCCAGCCTCTACTGTGCTCTCTGGATGCTAGGGGAGGTCTCTGAGGGTTTTTTAATTTTTTGATTTTTTTAATCTTATCTCTTAAGCATCCAGCCTCGTGGACACAGTACACTGAATCACTTGTTTATCCCACAGATATTTCTGAGAGCCCACTGTGTTTGGGCATGGTGCTAAGCTCACTACAAGTAACCTCTCACTAGGTCCATATTAAATCCTATTAGATTTCCCCCAGATATCTCCCTTCGTGACCATCAGAGAGAATTGTCGTCCCAATCCGCCACACCCACTTCCTTTGATGCAGACTTTTCTGAGAATGACCTGGGGTAGGATAGACAGGAGAATTTAGCAAGAGCCCTTCAGTAAACTCTACGTAATGGAGAGTTGCCCCCAACTCCCACGATCTGTTCTTCCCGTAGAAGTCTTAAAGAGATTTTTAAACACAAAAGTCAGTTTACTTTAGTCCCCTCCTTAAAACCCTCCAGAACTTCCCATTGCCCTTGGGCTGAAATTTTCTCCACTCACGGGGTCTAACAAAGCTCTTTAAGACCTAGGCCTTGTCTACTTTTATGATCGTCTCCTGCTACCTGTGGCCTCACTTGCTATGGCTCCCGTCATGTGGATTTTCTTTGTCTCAGAACCTGCCTGAGGTCCTCTGCACTTGCTGGTCCCTCTGTTGGGAATGCTGTTCTTGAAGATTGCCTGATTTCCATCAATCTGACCATCTGTGCTGAAAACTTACCTCTTATAACACCACCCCTTTAAAAAATATATATATTTTTATTGATTTCAGAGAGAAAGAGAGAAGGAGAGAGAGAGAAACATCAGTGAGGAGAGCGAACCATTGGCAGGCTGCCTCCTGTGTGCCACTACTAAGGATAAAGCCCATAACCCGGGCGTGTGCCCCTACCAGGAATTGAGCCAGGACCTCCTGGTTCATAGGTTGATGCTCAACTGCTAAGCCACACTGGCCAGGACCTTCTTTTTTCTTCAAATCATGTTTGACTCCCTGAAATGAGCTTCTTTTTCTTTGACATTTCCCATTTCCTCAAGTCAGAATAGAAGCTGCCTGAGGGCAGAGCCTTTGTCTGTTCATCCTCCCTATGTATCCCGGACACTACCCCAGCGCCTGCCCCAGAGTAAAGGTTCAGTGAATATTATTGTTGACTCATGGAATGAATACATCTCTTTTAATGCCCTTGGGCAGCAGTGAGTCAAGAACGGAATTCCTTTTTAAAGTTAATGCTTTTGGCTGAGGATGTGATCCTGGAACACGACTCAGCTTGGAGGTACCACCGTGGGGTATGGCATCAGTTGATCTAAGTTTTTTTTAAACAAGAAAACAGGATGTAACTGTGGAAAATTTCAAGTGGAATTCATATCTACACTTACCTATAACTCTCTTACTGACTTTCAGCCAAGTTAGATTTTCTTGAGCAAAGATCAGCAAGTGGAACAAAACAGTCATGGAAATGGTGTGTTAGGGGTCCGGTTTGCTCACAACATATGTAGCTCAAACCAGTCACATTCACGGGGGTGTGGGGCAGGGCGGGGCTCTGATCCCGGAGCTCGTACGAGGATGGATGTGGAAGAGAACAGTGTTGCCTGGAACCAGGTAGGTCTTGGGCTGTTTAATTTGTTCTTTGGTAGACAGTCAGAGGTGTTTTTCAAGGGCACCAATATTTGCTGAATACCTGTTAGCCGGGAGGTACCCGGTAAATAATGGCTTGTAATTGAGTGACTTTAGACGCGTCCTCGTGTAAGTGCAAATATGTGTCAAATGCTTCATAAATGGGGAAAGTGTTAGTGAATTGTTGGGATTTGTACTAAAAGAGCAGGCTTCAGGTGGGCCGTGGGAGGGTGGTTTGATGGCCCTGGGACTCTGGCTCAAGCTAATGCTGGCGGTAACTCACCCTGGTCCGAAGGGAAGGGCTCACCTAGGGTCTTGTGTGTAGGGAGACTGTTGACGGTCTGTGGAGGGCAGTCCCTCCTGAAGCATTGAATCCACTGGTGTGACACCGCCTACATGGAAGCGAGCTGTTTGTTATTTGTAAGCCCTTCAGTGCGCCAGGCTTTGGGGCTGTAGTTGGGTGGATAGAATCGGGCCATTTTCCTAGTAGGGTCCCTACCCGCCCCGTGAAGGGATGCCAGAGGAAAGCTAAGCTAGAGCCTGCCCCACTCGCTGTCACTGCCGGGGAGCCATCCCGTCCCATGTTAATGTTCCTTATCACGGCTCTTCTTCGAGGGGCTCAGTGACAGCATCTCAGAAATGACAAACACAGTCTCCACTTCTGAGGATGTGGTGAGTCGGAGGCAGTTTTCCAGGGAAGGACTTTGTCTGAAAGCATTAAAATAGAATTTGTTCTAAGTCAATATCTCTTTTCAACTTCTCTGAACTCCTCCAATCCACCATGAGTTCCTCCACTTCAGCAGTTTCGTAGGCGTATTAGTTCTGTAAGTCACCTTGAAGTAAGAATAGTAACTCTGGGGTTGGGGGTGGGGGACTAGCTGATTGACTAGAGGCATTTAGAGTGCATTAAAAAAAAAAACCACACATTTAAACCCGGCAGGTGTTTTTTAAAGGGATTTTTAACAATTACAAAATTTAGAACTACAAAAATCATATAACAAAATTTACCATTTTAATCATTTTAAGTGCACAGTTTAGTAGTATTACGTATATCCACAGTTCAGATCTCCAGAACTATTTTTTATCTTGCAAAACTGTATTTATTAAACAATTCCCCATGTCCCCTACTCCCAGCCCCTGTTAACCACCATTATACCTTCTGATTCTATGAATTTGACTACTTAATACCTCATAAAGTGGAATCATGCAGTATTTGTTTTTTGTGTTTTTTTTTTTTGGGGGGGGGGGCTGGCCAATTTCACTTAGCATGGTGTTCCCAAGGTTCATCCATGGTATATAGTATGTATCAGATCTTTTTCCTTTTTATTATTTTATATTTTTATTGATTTCAGAGAGGAAAGGAGAGGGAGAGAGAGATAGAGAATCATTGGTTGGCTGTATCCAGCACTGCCCCCCCCCCCCCACTAGGGGTCGAGCCTGCAACCCAGGCATGTGCCCTGACCGGGAATCGAACCCTGACCTCTTGGTTCATAGGTTATGCTCAACCACTGAGCCACAACAGCTGGGCAGATCTTTTTCCTTTTTAAAGTTGAGTAATACTCTATTGTAATGTATGTAACACACTTCCTTTGCCCATTCATTCAATGATGGATGAGATGACATGTGGGTTGCTCCCAGCACTTGGCTATTTTGAGTAGGTGTTATGAACGTATATATGCAGATATCTCTTTGAGACCCTGCTTTCCATTTTTTTGGCTGTATACCCAGAAGTGGGATTACTGGATCACATGGTAATTCTATTTTTAATATTTTAAGGAACTGCCATACTGTTTGCCGTAGCCTCTGCACCATTTTATATTCCTACCAACTGTGCATAAGGGTTCCGATTTCTGCACATCCTTGCCAACACTTGTTATTTTCTGTTTCTGGATAGTAGCCATCCTGATGGGTATAAAGTGATATCTCATTGTGGTTAAACAATGCAATTTTATTACCTTTTACTTCACGTTGTAATCAACCCATAAGTTGTAATCAATACAAAATGGAATCGATGCATTAATGTAACCAGCACACTAATCGCGGTTAGTTGCTGCTGTTTATTGTTTATTAAGTCTTGTATGCACCCTGCATGACTCCATTCTCACCTCAATTCTATGAGGAAAGTTTGTTTTTACCCCATTTTACAGGTGAGGAAATTGAGGCTTGGAAAATCGAAGTAACTTACTCAGGGTCACACCTAGCAAAAACCGGCATCTGAGAATTTGAATCTGGCTGTCTGGCTTTCGAGGAAGCCCCCGCCTCCTCCCTCTTTCTAAGGAGCTAAGCTACATAAAATCCTGAGCTGACCCGCGCCAAGAAAGGTATAGACAGCGAGATCCTTCCTGGGGAGTAGTTTCTTGGTGGGCTCAGGAATAAGAAGATTCTGGAATAAGGTTCATGCCTCAATCGTCACTGAAGCTGCACTTTGCAGCCCACCACGGGGCCCCACAGTGGCCAAGCTTCTTTAAGCCCGTAGCTTGTAAAGGACTCGACATTTTTGGTTTGAATTCCCATAACTCTTGAGTAACTAATAGAGAAAGTGAGGGACGAGGCACCTAATGGTGAGCATTTTCCTTGACACTATTCAGTTCCTGAATTTGATTTCTATTCTCCTCTCTGTGTGTGTATCTGTGTGCAAGGAGGGGAGGATGTTGAATTATGTTAGAAGGTTCATTCTTAGATTTCCTCCAGGTTTTCTGGAAAGCCATGGAAGCTCTGGAATGCCAGTCAAATTACAAATGTCAAATATTTGGTTTAATTTTTGTTCATCTTATTTACTTTTGTTTCTTGATTAGATCTAATGTAGTCCAGTCCCCTGTAGGTGCGGTAGAAGTGGCTGCTAGCCCTAATTCCCCATATCAGTTCTCATGTTTGTGTTGGATCGTCGTCTTAACAAGTGCTTCGAATTACATTAGGAAAAATACATTACGTTATTCCAGGTCAGGGGAGCAATTTCACACTCACATCTGCTAATCCTATTTGTAAATAATGGCACAGGGCCACCGAACAGGGCCAGTTAAATCCGCAGGGCCATGCCTCCCTCTTTGATATGTTTTATTTACCTTTTTCTTACTTTGGCACCGTAAAATGAACCCTCCATTGAAAACCTGACTTACAGACAAATGCCCTGAAACTTATTTTTAAAACAAAGACAGATTTGAAAAGTGGACGTGTCATTTCCTGCCACAAAATCCTGGTCAGAGTTTGAAGGATGAGTTTGGTGTGTTCTGAGGACCATTGAACTGGAGGGGTCTGAAAGAATTTGTCATCCAGAGGCCGCCATTTCCGCTGGATGGGGGGCAGGGAGGCCCACCTCTATGTTGACGCTTGTGGATGACTTAGCCACCTCCTAACTGTGTGACTCTTAGTACCCTTCCCTACGACTCCCGAAGGACAATAGCTGCCTTGGAAGACCTGTGCACAGATTTAAGAAGCTGATATACATGAGATACCTGGTAAAATATGATTGTTGCTTAAAAGGCAGGAGAGTGACTGTCCTTATCATTTGTTAGGGGCTGAATTGTGTCCCCTCCAAAGACGTATATTGAAGCCCTCACCTCCGTGACCTCAGAATGCGACTGTATTTGTTGATAGTCTTTAGAGAAGTGATTAAGTTAGAATGAGGCCATCTGGTCTGACTGGTGTCTTTGTAAGGGGAAATTTGGACGTGTAAAGACATCCCGGGGGGTATGTGTTCACAGAGGACAGACTATGTGATGACACAGAGAGAAGGCGGCTGTCTGCAAGCCAAGGAGAGAGGCCTCAGAAGAAACCAATGCTGCTGACACCTTGATCTCAGACTTCTACCCTCCAGAGCTGTGAGACAGTCACTTTCTGCTGTTGAAGCCCCGACACTGTTGTGTTTTGTTACGGCAGCCCTAGCAAACTCATCCACCCTTCATTCCTTTGATGCTTTTACAGCTTCTTGAGTACCTTGTGTATGAAAAAGTCCACATCCCATTTTCTCTGCAAATAGTTTCCTTGGAAGTTTCTTCTTCAGTTGTGTTTGTTGTTGTTTTTTTGTGTTTGTTTGTCTTTGTTTTTGTTTTTTTTTGAGTTTTTCTATGAGGGGCCGAAGTCCCTTGGCCATCACTGACTGGTGCCTAACCTTTCTGTCTGTTTTCTGTCTTCTTCCTCCCACCCTCTTGGAGGACCACTGGACTGTTAGACCGCTGTCGGGCATCCTGCAGGCCATCTTCCTGTCCCCTTCCTTGTTCCATCCTATGGCTCCAGGGATGTTGGGCCACACCTTTCATCTTCCTAAGAGTCTCCATCTTTGAGAGGGGCGCCTCCCTTCCCTTCTGGTCTGTGCGTGGGTCAGATGTCAGCGTCTTCACTTTCCCAAGCACACGAGTCCCTTTTATTTTAAAGGCTTTATTGCCATCCATTACTGGGACGCAGGCAGATAGAATGGGAAGTGATTAGATTTTAGGGGACTATTAAACTGCCAGGGTGGGCTTCCCTTCAACCCGGTGAAAAGCCAGGAGGACAAAGGGATGGACCCATAAGGACAGGGCGGTGTTAACCCTCGTGACAGAAATCATCTGTGGGGCTCACAGGGGGGTCATGCCTTCCAAGATGCTTTTTCTTACTGCAAACTTCCCTAAAGGACCCTTTCCACTGAAGAATTCAGCACTTTCACTTCCGGTTTATCTGACTTGGCAGGAGGGGTCATGTGACTCATGGATTTCTGAGAGAGCCCATTGGAGGGGGCGGCTCACAGAGCTGAGGTCCTTGATTTAATCATTGATTTTAATAGTCTTTTACAGCTGATAACATTGTTAAGGGTCTCTTTCAGGAAACTTTTAAAATAAGAGTTTTTAGGTGGTTGGAGGAAAAAGTTATTTTTTATTTATATTGTTTTCTAGCAGTAAGGAGAGAGGTGATTATTCAGTTTTGAATTTCTTCTCATCTTTTCTTGATCTTTTAAATCTCAACATGGCCTCCACTCTCCTGCTCCACGACCTTCAGTGGCTCACTATTGCCAGTCCTGGTTGTTTTGTTGCTTTTCCCCCCTCCCTGGGCCACTTTAGTTTAGCTCTCCCTATCTGGACCATGTGTGTTTTTTTTTCAATCAATGGATCCCAAAGACTAGAGCAGGAATTCAGCAGGTAGGTATTGGTTGGTCTTTTTTGGGAGAAGGAAGGGGTGCTTGGTTTTTCTTCTTTTATGGGCTGTTGAGAAGCTGGAGGTTAGTTTTGATTTACTCTTTAGTGCACGGGCCTTCCCTAGAGGCCAGTCAGGGTGGGGAAGGGAGTGTGGGGTGGGTAGGTGTCTCTGGGCCTGGATCAGAGTTGGGGTGAGGTCTGTGACCAGCCATTGGAGCCCCAACAGTTGAGGGAGAAATGCTTATAGCCTCCTTCTGGTCCCCCGCCGGGATGGGCTGAGATGGGATGAATTAGGGAACCCAAGTCCTGGGCTGTTCGTTGGGAGCCAGAAGCAGCAATGGATGGTTGGGCCATTAACTTTATGCAGTTCTGGGCCATGCTTTACATTTCCGCCAAACAAAACAAAACAAAAAAGTCAAGGGGGAGACTAGGAGAATGTGTCCTGACAAATGGCTAGAGATCCATCCTGGTGGTCACGAGAGCTTTGATTATGGAGAAGTGATTATTACGTAAATCAAATAGACTCTTCAGTCTGGACAGCAGGTAGCTGAACCTTCCAGAACCAGTCAGGACGGGGAATTATAGAGAAGGGGTGGGCTCTTCTGGCTTCAGACTGCCTCCTGCACTGCCTGGGCCCTCAGGGCCAGCTCCTCTCATTCTGTCCCTCTGCTCTCTTGCTGCCCCCCAATGTCTCCCTGTGGCCTTGGGGCTGCCACCCTAGGATCCAGGGCATTTTCTGAGCCCCGCGCACCTGGCACAGCTAGCCTAGGGCCCGGTGGGGATGTACTCCGTAAGTGCACTGCTGTGTCTCTAAATAAGACTCATACGGCTTTGCAGTATTTGATTGTGAACTTTTACTCCCTGAAGCGCTTTCTGTTTCTCCCTGAAGCTGTTCTTTGAGCACATTTGCCAGGTCTTGTTAATAGTTTGTTTTTCCTGTTCTCATTTATTAGATTAGAAGCTTAGTCCTTGACCTCCCCCCTCAGTGGGGGACGCTCTTGCTTTGTCTCTGTGGGGCCTTTGCCTGGTTTATTACTTTGCATGAATACCTGGCAGCTTCTATCTGAGCTTTCCTTTTATTTCTTTTAACATGCAGTATTGCCTTCCCTTCAGAGGGGCTTGCTATGGGTCTGACCTCTCATTTTTCATGTTGGGAGGTAAGAGTTTGCATTTATCGGTCCCAGCCTAGTGATAAGTGGTACAGAGAATTTTAAGTGGGTTAAAATTAAGCCATGTGGCTAGTCGGGAGCAAAATGAACTAAGGATACCAGAAAGGAACAAGAAAGGGAGAAGATGCACGAACTCCTGAGGTCTCCTGCCATTTGACGACTTACCAACACAAGATCCATTGGTTTTTAGCTTGGCGTTTCGCTGTGAACCGGGTAGAAAGGATTACTCAAACCTTCAACGGGAAAGGAATATAGGAACTAAATGCCGCGATGGTTCAGATGTTGGATCTGTTGACGTTACACACATGCTTTTCCTCCATAGCCTGTTTCAGGGGAGGGATTACCAATCCCTTGCATTGCGGGGTTTCAGTTGGATGACAAAGCTGTCCGTCATGTTTGTGCTGGTTGGTGTGGGGCTCACCTACAGGGTTTTAGCTTCAGTGCCTCTGATTCTCTGAGAGAAATAAGGAAGGAGAAGTGGATCGGATGAGTACAGCAGGATGATGGTGGATTCATCTGGTGACCCCAGGGCATACACTGGGGGGAGGTTCCCCAGGTTCAGAGCTCTGGGGGGCCCTGGCAGGAAGGTGGCTTTGATCCAGGGTGTTGAAGGGACCCCTTTGTTTCCATCTGGAGCACAGGGCCTGCCCTCAGTGCAAACAGGACCTGCTATCAAGGACCTTTCATGACCCTTGTAGTCCTTGAGAGCCGGAGGGCCCCCGAGTTCCTCAGCCTCGGAGACAAGAGGCTGGAAAGTGGAGCCGCTTCTCAGAGCATTCTGCAAAGGAGCCAAGAACAACCCCGGAGGAGGAGGAGGAGGATGCTGGAGATAGTAGCCCCTTCCTGCAGGCACAGCTGGGCCATGCACCCAGGTCTGTCCTTTGCAGGTTTTGTGCCCTTGACCCTACAGCCTGCTGCCTGGGAGTTACTGGGGAGGAACCGATGTCAGAACGTGTCCTGGGTGCATCCTCAGTGGAGTCCTGGGATTCAGGAAGTGACAAGGCACTTCTGAGTCCCTGAAGGCGAACACCCTAATTTTTCTGGGTAATCTTGGGGCGACACCAAATGGAGAGTGATGGATGAGAAGCACTTCTCTCTCTCTCTCTCTCTCTCTCTCTCTCTCTCTCTCTCTCTCTCTCTCTCTCTCTCTCGGGGACTGTGGACTAGCGTCTGGTGGTCAGATAGATGCTCTGTTCAGATCCTCACCCAACCACTTACCTCGATGTTTGACCTTGAGCCAGTCACCTAAGCTCAAAGGTGCTTAGCTGACCTGCAAAATGGGCTCATGTTGGCATCCTAGGTGCCCTCGTGGGCGTTTCCGAGGCTTACATCTGTAAATGCAGGTAGAGAGCTCAGCCCAGGGCCGGGCCCATGAAGTCAGCCTGGAGGAGGTGACTCCAGATGCTGAGGAAAGAGCCAGCCTCCTGCTGGGGGCTCAGCGAGGCCCCGAGCCGGTTCAGAGGGTAGTTGGCGAAACCTTCAGTGCCTTCCAACAAACCCTGGTGTCGGTCATGTGGGCATTGCGAAGCAGGGACATGGCCCCTGCCAGTTTTCGGGTAAGGCACAGCTTTGGGCAAGCACCAGCCCTTTTTCTCTTTGCCGGACAAGCATGCTGGCGGATTGAGGCTCCGGCCCAGCACATCTGTGACCTCAGCTGCTCCTTCCTTGGTCCTTGAAGTGCTTGGTTTTTAGAATCGACTGCGTTAGCCAGGTAATTCAGTTAGTGAAGATGTACATTTGGCCTGGCTGGCATGGCTCAGTGGACCAGGAGGTCACGGTGCGATTCCTGGTTAGGGAATATGCCTGAGTTTCAGGCTTTATCCCCAGAGTGGATGGCGATCCGTGATTCTCTCTCATCATTGATGTTTCTATCTCTCTCTTCCTCTTTGAAATCAATAAAAATATATATTAAAGATATCTTTAAGATGTGTACTTGTTGGAGTACCTGTTGGTTGCTGTGGGACGGAACCTACCCCCACCCCAAGCAGAGCTCAGGTGGCCCCCCCAGACTGCTGGAGATGTAAATGGAGGGAGATGGTGTGACTTGTGAGAGAGAATTTATTTCCATCTCCTCTGCAATCCGCCTTTCAACTTTCCAGCCCCACCTCTGCACGCGTGAAACAATTAACACGTGAGGCAGCCGGGAGGCAGCGCAGCGGGTGCTAAATTGGGCGACTGGTAGACGTTGTGTGATTCCAAATATCAAGTGCAACGTGAGTTAGAGAAGGAAGAGGCTGATGTGGCGAGTTCACCAGGAAGGAGTCTGAGAAGGAAGCACAGGGAATAAATGCTCTGTTAAAATCTGGAAACTCCTGAGGCCCAGGGCCCAGGGCCCAGGAGAGAGAATTCAGAGGCAGCTCCTTCTGTTGAATCATCAAGATAAGTATCTGCTCAGCGCGTCTGAAACTGCATGGAGTGAGTCTGGGCAGGGGCCAGGATTTGGCCTTCCTGACAGGCTCCCGAGTGATGCTGAGGCTGCTGGTCTGAGGACCACCCCCGGCATAGCGAGGTCTGAGGTAAGTAACCTTTAGATCGGGCATTAATCTGTAGATCAGATAATGGAACTAAAGGTGTTAGTTCCAGGGAGAAGGAGCTGTTGTCACGAGGGATGAACATACCTGCGCACACATCCTCAGGGTGGTGAGCGGCATTGCATGGCCTGAGTTTAAACGTCACCTGTGTCACTTCCTAGGTATGTGTGACTGTGGCTGTTTGGGGAGCTATAATAAAATATGGAGAGAGGAACTAGATACAATAGAAATTGATTTCTCAAAGTCTGGAGGCTGGAAGGCAGGGCAGGGTGCCAGCATGGCCCGGTTAGGCGGGGAAGGGGCGGTGCTCCTGGCATCGAGCGGATGGAAACCAGGGAAGCTGCTAAACATCCTGCAGGGGATTATCCAGCCCCAAATGTCTCTGGTGCTGAGGAGAGAATCCCTGACCTAGACCAGTGCTTCTCGGACTTAACTATGCACTGGGTCCTCGTTTAGTTGGTGTGGGGTACCGCCTGATAGGCCCCCTGGTTGATGTTGATGCTGCCCTTTCGGGGACCACACTCCCTATAGGAAGGGTTTTCTAGAGTAGTCGATGTCAGAGTGACCCTGGTGTGGAGCCCACAGCTCCGCCACTTAGTCGTGTGACCTTGGGCCAGTCACTTAACCTCGAGACACTTCCGTTTCTTCATCTGTGAAATGGGGGTAGTATTACCTGGGTTAAATGAGATAATATCTGTGAAGAGCTTAGAGCGGTACTTGCCCGTGGTGAGCAGTCAACAATGTGGCTGTTACTTTCCTCAGCATGATTCTTATTTGCTTAGCCGTTTGGCCCTCTTTGTCCAGCGTTTCATTATTTACCTCCTTTGTGCCAAATGTTTTGCTAAAATAGGATCCGTTGGGAGGAGATGGAGATGACCTCCGTGGCAGCGAATTATAAAGATAGCTAGTATCATTTTCACTCGTAAGTCGCCCCGCCGCCCGACGCCGGGTGGGGACCAGGGCTGGAGCAGGATGTGTAAAATCGACTTTGTTCGTCGCGTCCGTGAATCATAGCAGTTACACTGCACTCACTCATCGAACAAGTGTGGGGAGAATTTCCTAAAAAGAAAGGGCCCTGTTCCCGGGTTTTCATTCTACAACGGTTTTATGGATTATACGGAAGCATGACAAGTGAATCGAGATGTCCATTTTCATTGGCATTCAGAAATATTTGCTGTCTGGTGCAGGAGGATCTCAGAGCAGGCGTAGAACATGGGGCCGACCTTTATTCAGAGCCCAGCATTGCCATGTATTAGCCATGTGACCTGGGAACTGTGTCACATCTCAAAGCCTCTGTCTTCCCATCTCTAAAATGGGGAGAAAAACAGCACCTCCTTCTGGAGTTGAAGTGAGGCTGACAGGAGATGAAGCGTGAACATCACCCTCTCACTAATGACCGGTGTCGTTCTAGGCCTGCGCTGGGAGGTCGCCCCTAGGAAACCTGCTTTCATGTGTTCGTGCATTAGACTCACACTGGCAAGTCAGGAATAGAGCTTCGAAGGCCTTCCATCAGATCTAACTCATTAGGGCCCGGGTTGGGCTCAGGAGTCACCCGCGGGGATTCTGGGGCTGGTGTGCCACTCTGAGAAAGTGCTAGTGCTGAGGCTGGAGCGGTCACCTCTGGTGCCACGGTGTCCAGCAGAGATGGAAACCTGGCTGGGCGGAGCGGAAAGGGGACGCACTAACTCCTGAGACTTCTTCGGACAGGCCTTTTATTCTGGCAGAGGCTCCTGCTTTCTTTGCCAAGCCGTCATTCATGACTGGGAGAGAGGAGGGGCTGGGGAGGGGAGAGGATGTACACAGCTGGCTGTCAGAACAGATGCCCTCCAGGCGGCATAACCCTGGAGCGGCTTAAGCAATCGGGAAGTCAGAGGTGGAAGTGAGGGAGGAGAGAGCAGAGGCAGGTGCCACAAGCATTTCTGGGTTTCCTGGCAAATGTGAAAAGGATGATACAGAGCACGGGGGTGGTGGGGGTGCGGGGGGAGAGGTGAGTGTGGGATGGAGGGCGGGTGGAGAGGAAGCCCTGCCGGCTCCAGGTGCTGCCCCCCCAGGAGGATCTTTGGAGGAAAAGGGCCTGAACTGTGGAGTGCAGTGTAGGGAAAGGCAGGGAGAGCTCAGGTGGGCAAGCCACCGCCCCCCCTCACCATCCCCCCAAGTGTCTGTGCAGAGCTCCCGGGCAGAGCAGATGGCCACTGTCACTGCCAACACTAAATCAATGACTAGAGGAGGGTGAATGCCGCCAATTAGCAGGACACCCAGGCTCCCTTCTCCCAGCCTGAAGGGCCCCATCTGGGAACCCTGGCAGAGAACGTTGCTTCCTGCTGGTAGAGATTCAGCTCGTACTGCTTTATGGAGAGGCATTCAGGTGAATGAGATGGATCAAAGCAAAGACGATGGAGCCACTGCCTGCTTTCAAGTTCCAACTCCGCCACACAGGCTGGGTAACCCTGATAAAGTTACTTTACCTCTCTGTGCGTTGGTCTCTCCATCCATCGGTTGGGAATGGTGACTTAGGACCCTCGGTTATTGCCACAGCAATACTGCCTAGCACACAACCAGGAGGCCTGCGTAGACCACACAGTAGCTAGCGTTACTCACACATCTGGGTGGTCAGAGGGCCCTGTGACCTTGGCTGGCCTTGCGCACGTGTCTGAGAGTCACTTATCCAGAACAGCCTTGCCAGGGTGACTGAGGCGTAGACCCTCTGCTTCTGGCAGGGTGGCCCAGGTATGTCCTCACAGATGTGACAGGTGCAAGAGCCTGCTCCCATCACACTGACCAGAGCAAGGCACTTGGCCGAGCTCAGAGTCAGAGCATGGGGCACAGTGCCCACTGGAATTGGCATGCAGAGCTACTTGCCGAAGGAGTGTGTCGGGGAGGGATGCAGAGAGATGGCCCTTTTTGTAATTTACCACAGTTGTGAACGTCACAGTTTTTATACTACGAGCGAACCCTCACCCACCCAGTTATCAACCTTGCGACGTGAGATGAGGGGAGAGTTTTTGTGGCTTTCGTAATCATGTGAGACAGTGTGATGGTAGTGGCGGGAAGTATCACTAGTGATTATTTGGTGGGACAGTCCTTCTCGTAGCTGACCCACCATGACTGCCAGCACCACCAGCACCAGGACAACCAGAATTACTGGTACCATCCGCCATCCTCCATCTTCTCTGGTGACTTCCCTAACCAGTGCTCCACGTATTGTACCTTATACCTGCTTCTGTTAATGCACGCTGTGTTTGGCGTGCAGTATTTCCTGACGGGTCTCCTGTTCGCCTCTCTCTAAGGGGGCAAAACATGTCCCTGTAGCTTTAGTATCTAGAGCAGAACCTGGCTGAGAGTGGCCGCTCAATTAGTACCTGTGAGGACTACTGACAAGGGAGTTGGACCTCACTCTTGTGATACCCTTATCCTGAGACCAAAGACTAGGAGAAGCCCCAAGGCACATAATCAGAGTCTCTGTCACAAGTGACATGGGACACTGGATTCCACGGGTGAACTCATGTCCGGAAGCCGTAGGTGCTCTAACTTAGATATGTATAAATGACTTCGTCCCATGCCTGCCCACATTACTTAAGGCGACACCAGCTTCTCTATCATAAATTCCCAAATATCGGTGAATGAACATGAGAAAAGCTTATTTCTCACTCATGCAACTGTCTAGAGCAGGAGTTCTTGGTTAAGCTGCTCGTCTCCACTTGGTGTTTCAGGGACCCAGGCTCTTTCCATCTTGTTGGTCTGCTGTTTTCAACACAAGGCTCCTAAGGTCACTCTGAAGGTCACCTTTTATTATTATTATTATTATTATTATTATTTTGCTTTATTTTATTTTACTTTTTTTTAGCTAGCCAGCCAGAGGGTTAGATGAAGACATTGGTTTTAGGAGCCAGGCCTAGAATTGGCTCCCCTCACTTCTGCCCCCATCCCCCTGGCCAGAGCTTGGTCTCAGTGGGGCAGACCTAACACAATGGTGTTTATGCAAGAGATGTGCAACCTTCTTTGTTTTCCCCACTTATTTCTGATTTTTCACTTTTTAGCCGATCTTAACCAAACCCTACTTTGGTTCCATGTAACGTTGGTCCTAGTCTGCAGCCCTAGGGGTCTTTGAACCAGGCAGGTGGGGTTGTGGGAGAACATGGACTGCTATTTACAATTTTTGCATGGTGAAGCTAAGACTGTTACTCTATGCTGTTCTTGCAACACAGATGATTTTTAGGCCGAATATTTATAAGGTACTGCTGGCTGCCAGCAACAGGGAACTCAGTGCCCATCGTGCTGGTTTAAAGTCTCTGAGATCAATGATGGCTGAATGTGCTTTCCGGAGCAGAATTTAATCTGCGTGGAGTCGGGGACTATTGAATTGAGTGACTGCAGCAAAACGTTGCTCCTTTCTCCTTGTCGTGAAAACATTGTACAGCCTGCCTTCCATGAGGCAGGAGGGAGACGTTATGCTGAGAGTCTGTGTGGCAGACAAGGCGTTCCCTTCGTCAGGATTCAGATGCTCTGGGAGTGTATCGATGAGAAGTCAGCTTGTGATTCTTGTGTGTATATGAGATTCTTGAAGTTCTTTACAGAGGAGTCAACAACCCACTGTGTTATCGTAAAGTCTGCTGAATGCCTGTAATATGAGGACTGTGCCCAGGAGAGCCCCTAGTTTTATAGATTTGGGAAGTTTGTATGTACATTGGGTAGGGGGGAGGGGTACTTTAAATTAAAAAAAAAGTTTTTGTTTATTTCAGAGAGAGGAAGGGACAAGGAGAGAGAGAGAGAGAGAGAAACATCAAAGATAAGAGAGAATCATTGATTGGCTGCCTCCTGCATGCCCTCCTACTGGGAATCTAGTCCAAAACCTGGGCATGTGTCCTGACCAGGAATTGAGCTGTGACCTCCTGGCCACTGAACTCAGCCACTGAGCCACAGCATCCAGGCTTGAGGGGGTATTTTAAACATGCACATCTCACTTAAAAAAAAACACCCCAAAACTTCTTGTGTTCAATGCCATAAATCAAAGCATCATGGGAGATGAATTTTCTAGACTTGGCTGTGTGGAATGTCACTGAGAAAAAGTAGTTGAGCAAAATGCCAGAGCAGTTTGGGGCAAACCTTTGGCTCAATCAGTGTCCGCCATCATGGAGTTTACAGCCTAAATCCCCTGCTCTCTGCAAATGCAACTTTCATTAGTTTTGTTTATAATAGAGTCTCTTCCCCCTCCTCCCAGAGTTCCCCTCAACCCCCACCCTTCCCCCTGTCCCCCCCCTCTTTCCATTACTTAGGAAATTCTGTTTGGGGGGGCCGGTGTATGAGACTTATTTGGAACCTAGAAATCCACATGCCAGTTCCTGCCTTCCTGTTTTCTCTCAAAGAAGGGCTGTGCTGCAACATTACCCGGGTCCTGCAGGCATTCTTCCACATCTTCTCTTGGTCATTTAGTTCGACTCCACGTGACGTCACGTGGTAAGTACCACCAACAGTCAGCGGTGTGGTCGGACCATGCATGGCCAATTTCATGGCTTTGCATGGTTTGCTGAATGTTATGCCACCCCCCTTGGTCATGAAATGGTTTGAAAAGTAACCCTTTGGAATAGAAGCTCTGCTTGGTAAGTTTCCTCATCAGTGGAAGGGAGTGCGCTTGGCCAGAGTCTGACCTCACGTGAGTGATTTCTCCTTGCTGAGCCTCGATTTCTTACTTACTGTCTCGATATATAGTCCAGGCATCCTCAAACTACGGCCCACGGGCCACATGCGGGTATTTTTGCCGCTGCTGCCTGTACTGCTTAAAATAAGATATGTGCAGTGTGCATAGGAATTTGTTCATAGTTTTTTTTTTTAAACTATAGTCCGGCCCTCCAATGGTCTGAGGGACAGTGAACTGGCCCCCTGTTTAAAAAGTTTGAGGACCCCTGGAAGCTTTCCTTGTCAGGGTTGTTGGAAGGATGTGCGCAAGGCTTCTTGACTGTAATGAGCACACACAGGCCCCAGTAATCGATAACGGCTATGATTATTAGTGCTGCATACAAAGTCACTCTTAATGAGAGATTTTAAAACAACCACGGTGCAGACTGAAGGGTCCCGGGTTTGGTTCTGGTCAAGGGTACGTACCTTGGTTACAGGCTCAATCTCCAGCCCTGGTCAGGGTGTGTGTGGGAGGCAATCAATCAATTTGTCTCTCTCACATCTACGTTTCTCTCGCTCTATCTCTCCCCCTCCTTTCCACTCTCTCTACAAATCAATGGAAAAATATCCTCAGGTGAGGATTAACCAAAAAATTAAAAATGAAAACATCCGTGGCGGAAATAAAACGAAATAGGAGATCAGAAGTGGTGATTTTTCTGGTATGATCTTATTTTAACCTATAGCAGCCTTCTTGGGGGCTGGTACCTGTGTACCACGTAGGGCTCTTGTTATTTACAGATTCAGCTCCATACATACTTATCATCAAGAGCTTATGGTGTTTCAGGGGCTGTGTTGGGAACTGTTTGGTTAAAAAGGTGGGACAGAGTTAATGGGTAAGACAGAGGGCGCGCCCTCCAGGCCTTATTGTTGGGGTGACCCTGTGCCCTTCCCCCCCCTCCCCCCATAGTCCTGGTTATGGCTGTTGTCCTGGAGTAATTACTAACAATGCCTTTGTCATGTCAGAAGTGAGAGGTGCCCGGGTTTTGGGAAATCAATGATCTGTCAATTACCAATAGAGTCTATTACTGAGACATAGGGGGCTTATTGAGAAGAGGACTGTTGGAGTTCTCTGCGCAGGAAGGAACACGCAAAAAGCTATTATTATTCCTCCCTGAGTTGAGTCCAGGCTAGATGGACAGCGTAGGACCAGTGAGGAAGAGGCAGAGGGAAGGCGTTTTGGAGATACAAGCTAAGCACCATCCGTGTGATCGACGGAGACCCCACGGGAGACGCCATCTGGAATTGCCGGGGAAGAGCCAGCCTCGGCACCCAGGCTTTTTTGTTTGTTTCACCCATCAGCTTATCACAGATGTTTTCATCGAGATCCTAACAATCAGGCTTTTTAAAAAAAACGTATAAATTTATTGATTTCAGAGAGGAAAAGAGAAATAGAGATATCAATGATGAGGGAGAATCATTGATCAGTTGCCTCCTGAATGCCCCCTACTGGGGATCGAGCCCACAACCTGGGCATGTATCCTGACCAGGAATCGAACCATGACCTCCTGGTTTATAGGTCAATACTCAACCACTGAGTCATGCTGGCTGGGCCTAACAATTAGGCTTTAGTCTTTGCCTTAAGAGTTCTCTAGTAGAGGGATTTGCAGAGTAAGCAGCCAGGGAGGGGTCACTGCTTCAGGTGCTGAGCTCTGGGTCATTACCCTAGTCTTTATGTCCATTTCCTTGCTGACTCCAGGGGCACAGGCTCTATAGGTGAAGCTCAGGGCAACTTTTGCATTCTCACAGGTGCTTCAAAATGATTCCTGGGGGGAGGTGGGTAGGACGTAGTGATTGCCATTGGAGGGCTCTGGTTTTTGATCCCACGTCTCCCACACACCGAGGGGACATTGGTTGCGGTAGATCTGGGGAAGTGTTGTCAGTTGATAAGAATGCACGTTCAGAGTTTATTTCTAAGACGGTAATCACAAGGAATGTGCGTTCAGACTTCCTGGACTTGGGGATGTGAATTTCCCCCCGAGTGCCTGCCTTCGGTCTCAGTGTCCGTATGACCATGCGGGGACCATTTGTGAAATTGAGGTGGAGCAGGGTCACGCCTAGCTTAGGTATTAAAGCATTACCCTGTGTTCATGACGAAGCCTTCACCTTTGGAATTCCTATTTGCAATCCGGGGCAGCACAAGCAATTTTCTGTGTCGTTAACTTTTTCCCGTAGCACCAAAGGGCAGGAGGCGGCTGGTGTCCGCATTCTCTTCCTCCCAGGCAAGTGGAACTGCCGCGTGTTCTGTGAGATGGATGACGCGAAATTGCCTTCCTGTTGGCTTGGTGTTTGTGCTTTCATACGGGACTCCTTGCTGCTTCTGAGGTGCACTTCACTGGGATGTTCCTTGTTAATTCTCTGAAATCAATAATAGATGAGCAGAGGGCGTCCTATCCATTATTAAGCAGGCCAGCAAGGGGGCAGGGAGAGTTGGGGGTGACGAGGCTGGCAGGGGGGGCATTTGGGGCAAGCAGGCTGGCGGCGGGGGTAGTTGGGGGTTATCAGGCCGGCAGGGAGAATGGTTAAGGGCAATCAGGCAGGCAGGCAGGCAGGTGAGCTGTTAGGAGCCAGCAGTCCCGGATTGTGAGAGGGATGTCCGACTGCTAGTTTAGGCCCGATCCCTGCAAACCGGCAGTAGGACATCCTTTGAGGGGTCCCAGATTGGAGAGGGTGCAGGCTGGGCTGAGGGACACTCCCACCCCCCCCCCCGCCCCATGCATGAATTTCGTGCACCAGGCCACTAGTGTGTGTGTGTAATGGTTGGAAAAAAATCAAAGAAGATTATTAAATTTCCTGTCACGTTGAAAATGCCATGAAATTAAAATTTTCAGTGTTATTAAAGTTTCCCTGGAACTCAGCCATGCTCATTTGTTTATGTATCTTCTGTGGCTGTGTTCGCACTGCCACGGCTGAGCTGGATAGGAGAGAAGGTTCAGGTTTACCTGTAGTGTTTCCTTCATTAGTTATTTGGGTTCTGAGGAACTCAGCTTCTCGGAGGCCCAGGAGGGGACATGGAGGAGGTTTGTCCATTGCCTTTGACCAGATTCAAGTTGACTCTCGCAAAGTCCCCGAAGAGGATTTCACTCTCAGATCAGTGAGGCCCGAGCATGGTGTTCAGGAGGGAGGGTCCTGTTTTAAGGCTGGGAGGGGCCTGGGCAGAGGTAGTCACCCTTGTTAATACGCCCCAAGCCTGTCCCTCACTCTGTGTGTGGTGGCTCCTGTGAAGAAATGAGAGACCAGAAATCCATTGTGTGTCACTTGGGAGAAGGGCACTCTGGTAATGAGACAGGATTGGAGGACGATTGGGACAGTGATTATAGCCAACCCTTCATTCCTTCTCCGCAGAAGAGTCAACCTGCATAGTGAGTGCGGCGTCCATTGAGGCGCGTCGGGAGGGCTTATTTTTTTAAAATCTGTGATCCCATATTAATTTGCCTTAAACAGAAGAAGCAGTTTACTGTGTAATTCTGAGGTTTATGGTGTTTCTGCCAAGTCCTTTCATCTTTTGAAAGGTGGTGTTTTGCATTTTAATAGAAACTATTGTTTTCCTGAGAAAAAAATTTTAATGCTTTTTTCTTCTCTTCAATCAAATGATAGGGTCAGAGCTAATAAGGAGCTTTGAGGCCCAATGCTGCAGATCTTGAGTTCTCTCTCCCCCCCCCCCCCCTCTGTGTTTGTATGACGTGTACACACTATCAATTACAGACTTCCTTTAAGGAATTTCCAGGAAGTGCTCTTACCACGAGGGTACAAATTAATGTTTTTCTAGTTTAATTACAGCAGTTTGGAAAGGAAGCACCTTTCAGACCATTATCTAAGCTGACTTCCTTTAAAATTAGAAGGGCACGGTGTACTGGATGGAAATCTGCCCTAGCACACCGAGACTCACTCGTGCCTGGGGGCATCTGCCCAGTGTGTGTATTTTTTTAGTTTTCCTTTTTCACTTCTCACTAGAGGATATTTTTTTATTGATTTTTAGAGAGAATGGAAGAGGGAGGGAAAGACAGAGATATATTGATGAGAGAGAAACACATCGATCGATTGCTTCCTGCATGTGCTCTGACTAGGGGCCGGGCCAAGGAGGAGCCTACAACAGAGGTACATGCCCTTGACCGGAATCGACCCCAGGACCCTTCAGTCCCTAGGTCAAGCTGACGAGGGCTGCAGTGCGCTTTGACCTGAGAGGGGAGGTTTGTTTTGGGGGCTGTGGCAGGGCTGTCTGCAGAAACACGGGGGCAATGCTTCTCTCTTACAGCTGTCATCATACTTACCCAGTTCCAGCTCTCCGTTTAGTAACCGCCTCGCCTCCTTCCAGTGGAGTGACCCCGAGGAGCTATTATTGCGGCCCTCACTTGATGGGTAATTACTGATTGTGAGGTTTGATTTGATACCAGCAGTTTGCATGATCGCCTGTCAGCTTTGCATGGCTCAGATGGACGTTTCCACTCATCTGAGGCTGCAGCGTGGAGACATGGTTGCAGTGGGGTTTGCCAAAACGTGACGGTTCCCTCGCAGGACCAGGAAGCTGTCCTGAGAATGTGGCAAAGCCTTCACACTTGGTCTTCTCACCCCCAAATTCCCCCCCTGCCCCACTGGCCTGATCACCCCCAACGCCCCCCCACCCCCCACCGGCCTGATCACCCACAACTGCCGTCCCCTCAGCTGTCATTCCTAGCTGTGGGCATCAGAACTGAACAGGGGTCCAGGGATGCCATTGGGGTCACTTTTCTCTCTGCACAGCCACGTAGCAGGCAGTAAGGGGTCAGATAGCAAAAAAATGTTATGGCGCATCCACTGTCAGCCCTCAGGGGAGTCTCTGAGCTGCTGCTGAGCATCGGTTTCCTCATCTGTCCAGTGGGTCTGATCATACCCACTCTGCTCATTTCACAAGGCCTTACACATGGCGTAAGATAGCTGACCAGCCGTAAAGAAACATGTGGGGTCATTCCATGAGAGGCAGCATAGCTTAGTTCTTAGTTATTAGTTAGCAGGGGAGGGCACAGTAGTTGTAGCTGTTAGTAGCAAGAAAGGCTAATTAGTACACGGCTAGTAGTTACATGCTGCTCCTACTTAGCCAACTGCTCTTTTTAAATACTCTGTTTTACTATAGGACAGATGGTTCCATCGCCTGAAATCCCAGAGCACCTGTTGAAGACCTTAGGATGTTCTGATTTTGTTCAGTTTTGGGGGTTTTTCCTGGGGCCGGAGCTTGGCAGGGGGAAGGACATGCTCTCTGCGTCCAGCCAATGCTGCGAAGTATTTGTGGGTGGAGTCACATCTGTCAGGTCTGTCGGTGCCCTGAGCATTGGAGGGAGGTTTGAATTCCCCGGTGAGCCCTTGACCTTGGCCGTCTCTGCTCAGGAAGTCAGGCCATGGCCTGGGGTGCCTGCGTTCACCCCTTCTGGTTTCCGACCTTCGAGGTTTGCTTTGAGGTCGACTGCCTGCTTTTCCTCTGGACCCTGTGAGCTGAGGGAGAAAGAATTGGATACATTCTGAATCTTGCTGGTGGACTTTTTTCATCTGTCAAGGGAATCCCGGCATTCCTTAATGAGACATGTCTTTTCCCCAGCTTCTTTAACTAAATAATAGTAGTGATGATGATGATG